>JAIFGZ020000647.1:0-140636 GCA_019925245.2 Oryza australiensis
GCTAGCCGACGGTCGGCTAAGTTAGACTATAGCCGAAATCGAGTATACACGAACCTACGGGGGTCGCACGCTTAAGGGGATAAGAACAGGGCATTCGAGTTGGACTCGGATACGGCTCGATCGGATAGGGATCCGGTCGGATAGAGTCCTATGGGCTTACGACGTGTGGGCGGCCAACTCTATGAGATACGGATGAGATCCGATTCAAAGTAGAGTCCTAATCGGCCACTAGACCTAGTCGGCCAACTCTATATAAAGGAGGGAGGGTGGAGAGCTGCGATCACGTCAATTCCATCACGTGCAACGAGAAGTCGTAGAGATCAATCTCCACGAAAACCCTCCCCACTTTCGAGCCAAACCCTAACCTTGCATCGCGTGCTAGCACACGGGTGTACGGCGTTACTGTCCGGACGTGTGGATACCGGTAGAGGCGCTACGTTGCGCTTTGTTGATCCCGGCCGGATCGGGTGCAATCGGAGCGATCGGGCGTGGTGGAATTGGCTACGGTCGGGCACATCGGAGCGAGGCGTAGAAGCGCGGCCGGACGGCTCGAATCGGCTGATTGGCGAATCGGGTCATCTTGGGAATCGGCTACGGTTCGGATCGGATTGCCACTGAATGGCTATTCTGCACTCTACTCCAATCGGTAACGATCTATCGGCCCTTACTTGCAAGTGTTCTGGTTTGCGTGGTAGAAAAGTTTTGTTTTCGGCTAGCGTAGCCTCCGCGTAACCCTTCGGTGGTATCGAGCTAATCTTGCTTAGTTCGGGTTTTAGATTGGATCGGAACAAGTTTTGCGCACGGGTTGATTAGATCAATCGGTTTTACGGGATACGTTGAGGAGAGTAGATGGTAATTGCGTTCCTTGATAGTGTATCGGAACGGCGTAATGTGATTACGTCGAAGCAATTTCCATATGACTCGGTTTGAGTTGGAGTTCGAGATAGCGTTCCTTGATAGTGTATCGGAACGGTATAATGTGATTATGCCGAAGCTATCTCGTAGTCCGATCTTGTTAGGCTTGCCTCGCGCCTACGCAAACCATCTCCCTTGATAGTGTATCGGGACGGCATAATATGATTATGCCGACATGGTTTCGTAAGCGATTTCATAGATTGGATCTATGAATTTCGTGTGGTGTTCGAGTGTGCCCCCTTTATAGGTCGTCTCGTGCCGTTTACGTGCGATAAGTAGAAACGTTTCTACGCCTAACTTGTTTTGCGAGAGAATGCTTTGAGATGGTATGGCCCTATTGTATGTATGAGATGTATGAGATGCATGTGATGCATGTAATATTCTTTCATATGTGCAATCCTGTAATATTCTTTCATACGTGCAATGCTTGTAATATTCTTTCACGACTGCGAGTCGATGTAATCTTCAATTAGAGCTTCTATAGTAGTAGCTTAGTTTGAAGAAATCAAGTATCATGCACATTGAAAGATGGTGCCGAAGATGGAGATCTCGCGCCAGACATGGAGATGGAGATCACCATGTGAAGGGGGCCATACTATTTCACTATATGCTATTCTTCTTGCTTTCATATGTGATATGTTTGTTTGATAGGATAGCATCCTCGCAAAATTAAGTAGTAATGATGCCCTTCCAAATGTTGCACCCGTCACCGTTATGCTCGTCAATGGTGGGTGCACTTAAAGCGAGTGTCATTCTCTATCATAACACGAGGGGTATATGTCGAGACATATACATGCGGAGCATTTGGTTTACTTAACAAGGCTATCAAAGCAGTTTTGGGCCTTGGGGCATAAGTTGGCGCCGGGGCATGGAGATGCCACACCAACAACAAGAGTCACATAGAGATGTGATTAGCAAGGTGTTGCTTACGATGTTACTAATTTTCTAGCGGTGATGCCAAAGCTCACTAGAAAATTAATTAACATGTGGATCTTGACCCAATACATAACCTAGAGGGAAGGTGGAAAATACGTAATGGGAGTCTAATGTTAAATTGTTTAACAATAGACATAGCATAAACATTGTGCTAAAATTTGCTTTTTTTGTAGAATAAATGACGGCTAATACTACACCCGATTACCTTTAATTTGCGATCTATTCTCGAAAAGGAAAAATTAAATGGAACAAACTTTATGGATTGGTATCGCAACTTGAGAATTGTTCTCAAGCAAGAGCGTAAGAATACGTTCTTGAAGTACCCTATCCGAGGATTTGCCAAATAATGCCACTTGCAAGCGCACGGAGAGCTTACGAGAAGCACACTAATGATGCCCTAGATATAAGGCTGTCTCATGCTTGCTACAATGTCCCCGAGCTTGAAGCAATATGAGAGCGGCGATGCTCATACTATTATTCGGGGACTGCGTGGCATGTTTGAGAACCAAGCTCGGGCCGAGAGGTTCAACACCTCAAAGTCCTTGTTTGCGTGCGAGCTTGTTGAGGGAATCCCGTCGGTCCGCATGTGATAAAGATGATTGGCTATATCGAGAGTCTGGAAAAACTAGGTTTTCCCCTTAGCCAAGAGTTGGCTACGATGTAATTCTCCAGTCGCTCCCTCAGAGCTTCGAGCCATTCATATTAAACTATCACATGAACAATATGGATAGAACCTTGGCTGAATTGCATGGGATGCTAAAGACAGTGAGGAGAGTATCCAGAAAAGCGGTCATCATGTGATGATGATGCGAAGGCAAAGCGCAAACCACTGTCAAGAAACTTTGCACCAAGAGGAAGTTAACTCCCGATGAGATCGCGAGTGCCTCCAATGCAAAGAAGGGCAAGAAGGGTCGGCGGCATCGGATGCCATTTGCTTCTATTGCAAGGAGACATGCCATTGGAAGAGGAACTGCAAGAAGTACATGGAGGATCTCAAAAGAAGCAAAGTACGACTTCTACTTCAGGTATTAATGTTATAGACATTAATCTTGCTACTTCACCTACGACTCTTGGGTATTTGATACCGGATCGGTAGCTCATATTTGCAAATCGTTGCGGGGAATGAGAAGAAGTAGAGGATTGAGAAGGGGCGAGGTGAACTGCGCGTCGGCAATGAAGCAAGCGTTGCTACGTTCTTTGTCGGCACGAGTACCACTTCATCTACCTTCGGGATTAGTTTTGGAATTAAATAATTGTTATTGTGTTCCAACACTATGTCAAAACGTTATTTCCGCTTCGTGTTTGCAAGCGGAAGGATATGATTTTAGATCAATGAACAATGGTTGTTCAATATATCTAGAGATATGTTCTATTTTCATGCTCCATTGGTGAATGGATTATACGTTTTGAATCTTGAAGCGTCTCCCATCTATAACATTAATACGAGAAAGGCAACTCTCTAATGATATAAACCCCACGTTTATCCGGCATTGTCGCTTAGGCCATATAAATAAGAAACGCATGGAGAAGCTCCATAAGGATGGATTGCTTCACTCTTTTGATTTTGAATCATTTGAGACATGTGAGTCTTGTTTACTTGGTAAGATGACAAAGGCACATTTCACGGGACACGGTGAAAGAGCAAGTGACTTGTTGGCACTCATACATGATGTATGTGGACCAATGAGCTCAACGGCCGAGAGGTGGTTATCGGTACTTCATTACCTTTACTGAGATGACTTTAGTAGATATGGTTATATCTACTTAATGAGGCATAAGTCCGAATCCTTTGAAAAGTTCAAAGAATTCCAGAATGAAGTACAGAATCATTTAGGGAAAACAATCAAGTTTCTACGATTAGATCGTGGAGGGAATACTTGAGCCAAGAGTTTGGTAATCATCGAAAGATTGTGGAATTGTTCCACAGTTGACTCCGCCGGGAACTCCACAAAGGAACGGAGTGTCGAACGGAGAAATCGCACCTTGTTGGACATGGTGCGGTCGATGATGAGCCAAAGTGATCTTCCGTTATCCTTACGGGGATATGCTCTTGAAACATTGTGCTCACACTAAATAGAGTTCCATCTAAGTCGGTTGAAAAGACACCATATGAGATATGGACAGGGCAACCCCCTAGTTTGTCTTTTCTCAAAATTTGGGGATGTGAGGCTTATGTAAAACGTTTACAGTCTGACAAGCTCACACCCAAATCTGACAAGTGCTTCTTTGTGGGATATCCTAAGGAAACTAAGGGATATTACTTTTATAATCGGGAACAAGGCAAAGTGTTTGTCGCCGACATGGTGTCTTCTTGGAGAAAGAGTTTCTTTCAAGAAGGGTTAGTGGGAGCGAGGGTGCATCTTGAAGAAGTTCAAGAAACACCGAGAAAACGTTTTAGCGACCACGGAACCACAACGGGAGGAACAAAGTGTTGCGCCACCGGTTGTAGATACACCGCCCACGGAGGTGCGAAAGATCACGTCGTGCACCGACGGTACAGTGCGGAACAACGTGATATATTGTTGTTGGACAACGATGAACCTAAGACCTATGAGGAAGCGATGGTGGGACCCGATTCCAACAAGTGGCTTGGAGCCATGAAATCCGAAATAGAATCCATTTACGACAATCAAGTTTGGAACTTGGTTAATCCACTGATGGTGTCAAAACCATTGAGTGTAAATGGGTTTTTAAGAAAAAGGCCGATATGGATGGAAATGTTCACATCTATAAGGCGCGATTGGTGGCGAAAGGTTTTAAACAGATTCAAGGAGTTGATTATGATGAAACCTTCTCGCCCGTCACAATGCTTAAATCTATTCGGATTATCCTAGCGATTGCTGCATATTTTGATTATGAGATATGGCGAGATGGATGTCAAAACGGCTTTCCTAAATGGAAACCTAAGCGAGGATGTATACATGATACAACCTCGGGGTTTTGTCGATCCAGAATCGCTGGAAAGATATGCAAGCTACGAAATCCATTTATGGATTGAAGCAAGCATCTCGGAGTTGGAATATTCGTTTTGATGAAGTAATCAAAGGGTTTGGTTTCATCAAAACGAAGAAGAGGCTTGTGTTTACAAAAAGGTCGGTGTGAGCGCAATTGTATTTCTAATCTTATATGTGGATGACATATTATTGATTGGAAATGATATCCCTATGCTAGAATCCGTCAAGTCTTCATTGAAAAATAGTTTTTCCATGAAAGACTTAGGGAGGTAGCATACATATTGGGCATTCGGATCTATAGAGATAGATCCAAGAGGCTAATTGGATTAAGCCAAAGTACATACATTGACAAGGTGTTGAAAAGGTTCAACATGCATGATTCCAAGAAAGGTTTCTTGCCCATGTCACATGGCATTAATATTAGCAAGAATCGGTGTCCTCGGACACATGATGAGCGGAATAAGATGGGTATGGTTCCATATGCTTCGGCAATTGGATCCATCATGTATGCCATGCTTTGTACACGCCCGAGATGTCTCGTACGCTTTGAGTGCTACGAGCGGATACAGTCGAGATCCAGTGAAGGTCACTGGATTAGTAAAGAATATCCTTAAGTACTTGAGAAGAACTAAGGATATGTTCCTAGTCTATGGAGGTGAAGAAGAGCTCGTTGTAAGTGGTTACACCGATGCTAGCTTCCAACAGACAAGGATGATTATAGATCGCAATGCGGGTTCGTGTTACGCACGAACGGAGCGCGATCGGTGGAAGAGTTCCAAGCGGGATACATTGTTGATTCTACAACGGAGGCCGAGTACATTGCTGCTTGGAAGTGCAAAGGAGGCTGTTTGGATCAAGAAATTCGTTTCGAGCTTGGTGTGATGACTAGTACTGGTCCAATGTCTCTCTATTGTGACAATAGTGGAGCCATTGCGCAAGCCAAGGAGCCGAGGTCACATCAGAAGTTCAAACACATACTTCGGCGATATCATCTCATCCGCGAGATTGTGGACAGATGTGATGTCAAGATATGCAAAGTGCACACGGATCTCAACATAGCCGATCCGTGACAAAACCTCTCCCTCGGAGAAGCATGAGGCGCACACAAGAGCAATGGGTATTAGATACTTACATGATTGACTCTAGTGCAAGTGGGAGATTGTTAGTGATATGCCCTAGAGGCAACATGGAGATGTTGGATATCACGTCAATGTTTATGTATAAATGAATAAAGTGTTATTCGGTTCCATGAAATAGACATCTTGTATTGATCAATAAGTACGTGACTTATTTATGAGACTCTATATGTATGAATCTATTTCTAAACGATCCCGATCATATGTCATATTGTTGGAACAAATATGATTCTAAGATCGGCATGTTTATTGATTGATGATCATGTCTCATAGATCATGGGTATGGAGATACCAAATCAATAAACATGGACATATGTGTTGGAGAACACATTGTTGGATAGACCCACCATGAGACACTACGGGAATTAATGTGCCATTAGTTGGTCTCGGGTAGTGTTGGTACAAAGTCCTTAGACACGAGATCACCATGGATTCCAACATGTGTAGTAGCCTACTTTGGGACTACCAAACGCTATTCCGTAAGCTGGGTAGTTATAAAGGTAGTTTTCGGGTTTGCATGAAACATGGAGTGGGATGTGAGTGATCAAGATGGAATTTGCCCCTCCTTTAGAGAGATATCTCTGGGCCCCTCGAGGTAATGGATTATGGAAATGCATGGCCATGCTAAGTTGATTGAGGAGTCAATCAACGGACGGATAATCCAATACGGTTCGAGTGAATGGTTAACCTATTGAAGGGATGGCACACATCTTGCCTATAGCTTAACTGGTATCGTGAGGCAAAGGGATTTGTGTACACATTACAGGTTCAGAGCCGATATTATATTCTTGTATACTATGGTGTCAATATGTGCTGCTAGGCGCCGCTGTTGACAAGTCGGCTGAGTTGGACTCGAGCCGACGGTCGGCTAAGTTAGACTATAGCCGAAACCGAGTATACCTGAACCTACGGGTCGCACGCTTAAGGGGATAAGAACGGGCATTCGAGTTGGACTCGGATACGGCTCGATCGGATAGGGATCCGATCGGATAGAGTCCTATGGGCTTACGACGTATGGGCGGCCAACTCTATGAGATACGGATGAGATCTGATTCAAAATAGAGTCCTAATCGGCCACTAGTCCTAGTCGGCCAACTCTATATAAAGGAGGGAGGGTGGAGAGCTGCAGTACGTCAATTGCATCACGTGCAACGAAGTCGTCGAGATCAATCTCCACGAAAACCCTCCCCACTTTCGAGCCAAACCCTAGCCTTGCATCGCGTGCTAGCACACGGGTGTACGGCGTTACTGTCCCCGGACGTGTGGATACCGGAGGCGGCGCTACGTTGCGCGCTGTTGATCGGCCGGATCGGTGCAATCGGAGCGATCGGCTGTGATGGAATTGGCTACGGTCGGGCACATCGGAGCGAGGCGTGAGAACGCGGCCGGACGGCTCGAATCGGGCTGATTGGCGAATCGAGGCTGTCTCCGGGAATCGGCTACTGCTGTTCGGATCGGATTGCCACGATTGGCTATTCATTGCACTCTACTCCAATCGGTAACGATCTATCGGCCCTTACTTGCAAGTGTTCTGGTTTGTGCGGTAGAAAAGTTTTGTTTTCGGCTAGCGTAGCCTCCGCGTAACCCTTCACTCGGCTCCTTGGCTTGCGCAATGGCTCCACTATTGTCACAATAGAGAGACATTGGACCGTTGCACTAGTCATCACACCAAGCTCGAAACGAATTTCTTGATCCAAACGGCCTCCTTTGCGGCTTCGGAAGCGGCAATGTACTCGGCCTCCGTTGTAGAATCAGCAACGGTATCACGCTTGGAACTCTTCCAGTGATTGCGCCTCCGTTCGAGACGAACACGAACCCAGATTGCGATCTATAATCATCCTTGTCTGTTTGGAAGCTAGCATCGGTGTAACCACTTACAACGAGCTCTTCTTCACCTCCATAGACTAGGAACATATCCTTAGTTCTTCTCAAGTACTTAAGGATATTCTTCTACTGATCCAGTGACCTTCACTGGATCGGCGGTATCTGCTCGTAGCACTCAAAGCGTACGAGATATGCAGGCGTGTACAAAGCATGGCATACATGATGGATCCAATTGCCGAAGCATATGGAACCATACCCATCTTATTCCGCTCATCATGTGTCGAGGACACGATTCTTGCTAAGATTAATGCCATGTGACATGGGCAAGAAACCTTTCTTGGAATCATGCATGTTGAACCTTTTCAACACCTTGTCAATGTATGTACTTTGGCTTAATCCAATTAGCCTCTTGGATCTATCTCTATAGATCCGAATACTAATATGTATGCTTGCCTCCCTAAGTCTTTCATGGAAAAACTATTTTTCAATGAAGACTTGACGGATTCTAGCATAGGGATATCATTTCCAATCAATAATATGTCATCCACATATAAGATTAGAAATACAATTGCACTCCCACTTGACCTTTTGTAAACACAGGCCTCTTCTTCGTTTTTGATGAAACCAAACCCTTTGATTACTTCATCAAAACGAATATTCCAACTCCGAGATGCTTGCTTCAATCCATAAATGGATTTACGTAGCTTGCATATCTTTCCGAGCGATTCGGATCGACAAAACCACGAGGTTGTATCATGTATACATCCTTGCTTAGGTTTCCATTTAGGAAAGCCGTTTTGACATCCATCGCCATATCTCATAGTCGAAATATGCAGCAATCGCTAGGATAATCCGAATAGATTTAAGCATTGCGACGGGCGAGAAGGTTTCATCATAATCAACTCCTTGAATCTGTTTAAAACCTTTCGCCACTAATCGCGCCTTATAGATGTGAACATTTCCATCCATATCGGCCTTTTCTTAAAAACCCATTTGCACTCAATGGTTTGACACCATCAGTGGATCAACCAAGTTCCAAACTTGATTGTCGTACATGGATTCTATTCGGATTTCATGGCTCCAAGCCACTTGTTGGAATCGGGTCCCACCATCGCTTCCTCATAGGTCTTAGGTTCATCGTTGTCCAACAACAATATATCACGTTGTTCCCACACTGTGTACATCGGGCGCACGACGTGATCTTTCGGACCTCCGTGGGGCTGGTGTATCTACAAGCGATGGCGCAACTCTTTGCTCCTCTGTTGTGGTTACGTGTCGTGAAACGTTTTCGGTGTTTCTTGAACTTCTTCAAGATGCACCCTGCTCCCACTAACCCTTCTTGAAAGAAACTCTTTCTCCAAGAAGACACCGTGTCGGGCGACAAACACTTTGCCTTGTTCCCGATTATAAAAGTAATATCCCTTAGTTTCCTTTGGATATCCCACAAAGAAGCACTTGTCGATTTGGGTGTGAGCTTGTCGGATGTAAACGTTTTACATAAGCTTCGCATCCCCAAATTTTGAGAAAAGATAAACTAGGGGTTGCCCTGTCCATATCTCATATGGTGTCTTTTCAAGCGACTTAGATGGAACTCTATTTAGTGTGAGCACAGTGTTTCAAGAGCATATCCCCGGAAAGATAACGGAAGATCACTTTGGCTCATCATCGACCGTACCATGTCCAACAAGGTGCGATTTCTCCGTTCGGACACTCCGTTGTATTGTGGAGTTCTGGTGGAGTCAAGCGTGGAACAATTCCACAATCTTTCGAGATGATTACCAAACTCTTGGCTCAAGTATTCCCTCCACGATCGATCGTAGAAACTTGATTGTTTTCCCTAAATGATTACGTACTTCATTCTGGAATTCTTTGAACTTTTCAAAGGATTCGGACTTATGCCTCATTAAGTAGATATAACCATATCTACTAAAGTCATCGGTAAAGGTAATAAAGTCGATAACCACCTCGGCCGTTGAGCTCATTGGTCCACATACATCGGTATGTACGAGTGCCAATAAGTCACTTGCTCTCTCACTATGTCCGTGAAAGGTGCCTTTGTCATCTTACCAAGTAAACAAGACTCACATGTCTCAAATGATTCAAAATCAAAAGAGTGAAGCAATCCATCCTTATGGAGCTTCTCCATGCGTTTCTTATTTATATGGCCTAAGCGACAATGCCGGATAAATGTGGGGTTTATATCACTAGAGAGTTGCCTTTACGTATTAATGTTATAGATGGGAGACGCTTCAAGATTCAAAACGTATAATCCATTCACCAATGGAGCATGAAAATAGAACATATCTCGAGATATATTGAACAACCATTGTTCATTGATCTAAAATCATATCCTTCCGCTTGCAAACACGAAGCGGAAATAACGTTTTGACATAGTGTTGGAACACAATAACAATTATTTAATTCCAAAACTAATCCGAAGGTAGATGAAGTGGTGCTGTGCCGATAGCAACGTAGCAACGCTTGCTCCATTGCCGACGTGCGGAGTTCACCTCGCCCCTTCTCAATCCTCTACTTCTTCTCATTCCCGCAACGATTTGCAAATATGAGCAAGCGATCCGGTATCAAATACCCAAGAGTCGGTAGGTGAAGTAGCAAGATTAATGTCTATAACATTAATACTGAAGCGAAGTCGTACTTTGCTTCTTTTTGAGATCCTCCATGTACTTCTTGCAGTTCCTCTTCTAGTGGCTGTCTCCTTGCAATAGAAGCAAACGGCATCGATGCCGCCGACCCTTCTTGCCCTTCTTTGCATTGGAGGCACTCGCGATCTCATCGGGAGTTAACTTCCTCTTGGTGCAAAGTTTCTTGACAGTGGTTTGCGCTTAGCCTTTGCATCATCATCACATGATGACCATTCTTGGATACTCTCCTCAATTGTTTTTAGCATCCCATGCAATTCAGCCAAGGTTCTATCCATATTGTTCATGTGATAATTCAATATGAATGGCTCGAAGCTCGGAGGGAGCGGCGGAGAATCACATCGGTAGCCAACTCTTGGCTAAGGGGAAAACCTAGTTTTCCGGACTCTCGATATAGCCAATCATCTTTATCACATGCGGTGATGGGATTCCCCTCAACAAGCACTGCACGCAAACAAGGACTTTGAGGTGTTGAACCTCTCGGCCCGAGCTTGGTTCTCAAACATGCCACGCAGTCCCGAATAATAGTGTGAGCATCGCTGCTCTCATATTGCTTCGAAGCTCGGGGGACATTGTAGCAAGCATGAGACAGACTTATATCTAGGGCATCATTAGTGTGCTTCTCGTAAGCTCTCCGTGCGATTGCGGTGGCATTATTTGGCAAATCCTCGGGATAGGGTACTTCAAGAACGTACTCCTTACGCTCTTGCTTGAGAACAATTCTCAAGTTGCGATACCAATCCATAAAGTTTGTTCCATTTAATTTTTCCTTTTCGAGAATAGATCGCAAGTTAAAGATGGGTGTAGTATTAGCCGCCATTTATTCTACAACAGAAAAAGCAAAGTTTAGCACAATGTTTATGCTATGTCTATTGTTAAACAATTTAACATTAGACTCCCATTACGTATTTTCCACCTTCCCTCTAGGTTATGTATTGGGTCAAGATCCACATGTTAATTAATTTTCTAGTGAGCTTTGGCATCTGCTAGAAAATTAGTAACATCGGTAAGCAACACCTTGCTAATCACATCTCTATGTGACTCTTGTTGTTGGTGTGGCATCTCCATGCCCGGCGCCAACCTATGCCCCAAGGTCCAAAAGCTGTTTTGATAGCCTTGTTAAGTAAACCAAATGCTCTTGCATGTATATATCGACATATACCCCTCGTGTTATGATAGAGAATGGCACTCTGCTTTGGCGGACCCACCATTGACGAGCATAACGGTGACAGTGCAACATTTGGAAGGGCATCATTACTACTTAATTTTGCGAGGATGCTATCCTATCAAACAAACATATCACATATGAAAGCAAGAAGAATAGCATATAGTGAAATAGTATGGCCCCCTTCACATGGTGATCTCCATCTCCATCTTTGGTGTACAGGATCTCCATCTTCATCACCGTTCTTTCGAGTGCCGAATGCTTGATTTCTTCAAACTAAGTTACTACTATAGAAGCTCTAATTGAAGATTACATCGACTCGCAGTCGTGAAAGAATATTACAAGCATTGCACGTATGAAAGAATATTACGAGGATTGCACATATGAAAGAATATTACATGCATCACATGCATCTCATACATCTCATACATACAATAGGGCCATACCATCTCAAAGCATTCTCTGCAAAAACAAGTTAGGCGTAGAAACGTTTTCTACTTATCGCGAGCTACGACATCGAGACGACCTATAAGGGGTACGCACACGGCATTCGCTTAAGGAAACCATGTCGGCATAATCATATTATGCCGTCCCGATACACTATCAAGGAGATGGTTTGCGTAGGCGCGAGGCAGCTAACAACATCGGACTACGAGATAGCTTCGGCATAATCACATTATACCGTTCCGATACACTATCAAGGAACGCTATCTCGAACCCAACTCAAACCGAGTTATATGGAAATTGCTTCGATGTAATCACATTACGCCGTTCCGATACACTATCAAGGAACGCAATTACAATTAACTCTCCTCAACGGATCCCGTAAAACCGATTGATCTAATCAACCCGTGCGCAAAACTTGTTCCAGATCCAATCTAAAACCCGAACTAAGCAAGATTAGCTCGATACCACCGAAGATGTGCCCGACCACAGCCGATCCCACCACGGCCGATCGCTCCGTTGCAGCCGATCCGAAGCCGATCAACGCGCGCAACGTAGCGGCGCCTCTACCGGTATCCACACGTCCGGGGACGAACGCCATACACCCGTGTGCTAGCACGCGATGCAAGGCTAGGGTTTGGCTCGAAGGTGGGGAGGGTTTCCGTGGAGATTGATCTCGGCGACTTGTTGCATGCGATGCAATTGACGTGCCGCAGCTCTCCACCCCTCCCTCCTTTATATAGAGTTGGCCGGACTGGGACTAGTGGCCGATCGGGACTCTATTTTGAATCGGATCCTATCCGAATCTCACGAGTTGGCTGCCCATACGTCGTAAGCCCATAGGACTCTATCCGATCGGATCCCTATCCGATCGAGCCGTATCCGAGTCCAACTCGAATATCTATTCTATCCCCTTAAGCGTGCGACCACAGTAGGTTCAGGTATACTCGGTTTCGGCTATAGTCTAACTTAGCCGATCGTCGGCTCGAGTCCAACTCAGCCGACTTGTCAACAGCGGCGCCTAGCAGCACATATTGACACCATAGTATACAAGAATATAATATCGGCTCGAACTGTAATGTGTACACAAATCCCTTTGCCTCACGATACCAATTAAGCTATAGGCAAGATGTGTGCCATCCCTTCAATAGCTTAACCATTCACTCGAACCGTATTGGATTATTTGTACGTTGATTGACTCCTCAATCAAGCGAGCATGGCCATGCATTTCCATAATCCATTACCTCGAGGGCCCAGAGATATCTCTTCAAAGGAGGGGCAAATTCCATCTTGATCACTCACATCCCACTCCATGTTTCATAGCAAACCCGAAAACTACCTTTATAACTACCCGATTACGGAATAGCGTTTGGTAGTCCCAAAGTAGGCTACTACACATGTTGGAATCCATGGTGATCTCGGGTCTAAGGACTTTGTACCAACACTACGAGACCAACTAATGGCACATTAATTCTGTAGTGTCTCATGATGGGTCTATCCACCAATGTGTTCTCCAACACATGTGTCCATGTTTATTGATTTGGTATCTCCATACCCATGATCTATGAGACATGATCATCAATCAATAAACATGCCGATCTTAGAATCATATTTGTTCCAACAATATGACATATGATCGAGGATCGTTTAGAAATAGATTCATACATAAAGAGTCTCATAAATAAGTCGCGTACTTATTGATCAATACAAGATGTCTATTTCATGGAACTGAATAACACTTTATTCATTTATTCATAAACATTGACGTGATATCCAACATCTCCATGTTGCCTCTAGGGCATATCACTAACACGAGTCTCCTATTATTTCGACGGCGTTGGCTTCAACTTCCTTGAGTAGATGCAATCGTTTGAGGACGGCTTCGTATTTGGCTTGGTTGTTTGTAGCGTGGGGGTTGATGGCAAAAGCAAACTCAAAGCTTGCCCCCTTGGACGAAATAATGACTAAGCCGATGCCACAGCCGTTGGTGCAAACTGAGCCATCGAACGTTAAAGTCTAAGGCATGATTTCCACTGAGCCGATTGAGTCGTTCCTGTGCTCCACAATGAAGTCGGCTATAGCTTGTCCTTTGACTGCCCTTGGTGCCTGATACCTCAGATCGAACTCTGTTAGTGCGAAGATGCACTTCCCTATTCTTCCTTTGAGTACTGGGGCCGATAGCATATACTTAACTACATCGGCCTTGTAAATTACCGTGCACTCATTGGACAGCGAGATAGTGCCTTAACCGTACATGAAAAATAAAGGCACATGCATAACTTCTCCACGGTGAATACCTTGTCTCTGCGTCTAGCAACCATCGGCGAGATAGAAAATGGCTTTTTTACGTCGATTTCTTGGATGGACGAGCCGATTGATTTGTCGTCGGGCGATAAGTACACTTGAACGGTATCCCCTTTTGTGGAGGCATTAAAGCGGAGGGGAGCTTAGATAATCTTTTATATTGTCTAAAGCTTTTTGCTGCTCTGCCTCCCATGTGAACGCCTGATCGGCCTTCAGCCGAAGCAGTGGTGTGAATGGCTCCATCTTTTCGAGAGGTTGGCTATGAACCGTCGATGAAGTTTATCTTGCCGATCAATGACGAGTTGCTTTTTATCTTTCGGAGGCTGGATTGTCTTGATAGCATTTATGCTCCTTGGTGTAACTTCAATCCCTCTTTCATGGACGAGAAATCCCAAGAATTGCCGGCCGATACGCCGAACGCACACTTAAGTGGATTCATCTTAAAACCATATTTTCTTGTCCGTTCTAACACTTGTCTCAGATCGGCAATGTGGCCTTCTATCTCCCTGGACTTGACAACCACGTCGTCAATGTATATCTCTACCAGTGAGCCGATCATATCGTGAAAGATGTAATTCATGGCTCGTTGATATGTTGCCCAGCATTCTTCAAGCCGAACGTCATTACTACCCATTTGTACAGGCCGATTGCGCCGGGACACCGAAACGCGGTCTTGTGGATGTCCTCGTCGGCCATGAATATTTGGTTACATCCTACATTGCCGTCCATGAAACTGATAACTTTATGACCGGAAGCAGCATCGACGAGCATATTGGCTATTGGCATCGGGTATTCTTCTTTAGGGGTTGCCTTGTTAAGATCCCTGAAGTCGATGCACACCCTAAGTTTGTCGTTTTTCTTCAATACTGGGACGATGTTCGAGACCCACTCGGCGTATCGGCAAGGCCGAATGAATCCCACGTCGTATAGCCGAGTAATTTCGGCTTTAATTGCATCGTACATATCGGCCTTAAACCTCCTGGGAGGTTGTTTGAATGGCCAATACCCTACCTTAATCCGTAGCTGATGGACCACTATCGATCGACTGAGACCAGGCATCTCAAAGTACTCCCAAGCAAAACAATCTTTATATTCTTGTAATAATTCAATAAGCTGGGATCTACAATGAGGAGACAAATTTTTGCTAATGTACGTCGGCCTCGGCTTATCACCAGAGCCGATGTCGATTTCCTCTAACTCGTCGGCCGACGTAAAACCTTGCCCTAACTTGCCATCGTCTTCGTGCGCGGTGGCTACGCCGAGAACGCTCGAGCCCTCCACCATGTCTTGTTCAAAGCAGCAGCTGCGGCTCGTCATTTCCAATCGGCTGTATTGTGGAATTGGAAACATTCAGAAAATCGGCTTGCCAGATTTTCCTGGATAAACAATCGATGCCCTCGATTTCCCAAAGCGCGCAAATCGGCACGACAACACTAAGCGGCACTGTCGGTGAGTACGATCTCGATCTTGTCGCCGTCCCATTGGATCGGCTCGTGCATTGTAGAAGGGATGCGGCGGTTGGCGTGTATCCGGTCCCTTCGACGAGCGCGGTCAGTAAGACCCCTTCCCGTCGATGACAAAGAATGTTGTGGGCACGGTCTTGTGGCCGATGGTTAGTTCAACATTGAGGACACCCTTGGTTTCCGATGGGTTGCCGCCGAAGTCCTTGAGCACCATGTTGGTCTTTATCAGATCTTCGGCTCCCTTGCATAATTTTCTGAATGTCGCGTAAGGCATGAGGTTGACTGCAGCTCCCCCATCGACTAGCATTTTGGAAATTGGCTTGCCGTTGACGAATCCTTTGACGTACAACGGCTTTAGGTGCCGATTTTCGGTTCCTTCGGGTTTGTCGAAGACAACCTGATCTGGTGAGATTGCTAGTTTTGCCAGGTCATCTTTGACGGTGTCGCATCGGCTTCGGGAGCGCCGAGTCGGTGGCAACATGAATACCATGTTAGCGATGCAAAAATTTTGCCTTTCCCTTTGGCCGTCCTCCTGGCTTGATCAGCCGGGCTTTCCTCGGCTTGTTCTTCGTCGGCTATGGCAGCTTTCTTTTTGGGTACCCATCGCCTCTTGATTTTGCCCAGCCGACGGCGTTGCTCGTGGATCATTTGCTGCACTTCGTCCTCTCTCCCTTCACACTTAAGCCGTTGAACCCTTCTTTTCTGCGTCTTCATGAAGAGATCGGATGGGCACCATTGGGGATTGGCCGACTCCTCATCGTCGGCTTATTCATCATCGCGGCCGCCCCCATCGTGGCTTTCGTCGACAAAGAAGTCCTAGTGGATCGGGCCGAGCCGATCATGGACAGACCGCCGCCTTTGGTTTATTTGAACGGCTCTGGGGACAAACCGAGTTGGACTTGCAGGCGATGAGCTCCTGTGCCCGTCGTCGCGGCGCTCGTTACATGCCGGGCAATCATCCAGCGGTGGCAGTCTCGTGCCAGATTCCCAGCAGTACCTGAAAAAATCGCAATGCCAATGCGGATCGGCATTGTCGTGGTTTGCCTCGTATCGTCGGCTTTGGGCGTTCGGCTCGCGCCGATGAGGTGCTTTATCATAAGCTTCTTCCTGCCGAGATCGGTACTGATGACGGTACCGGCTACGTTCCTGAATCGGCCGTCGGTCGGCCGATCTGATGACTGGGCGCACCATGTTAATTGGCGCGGCGTGACATCCAATTTGGTCGCTTTCTGCCTTAGCCCCGATCGATGTATTGACTAAGTCGTGCGCCATTCTGTTCTGTCGATCAGCTTGCCTGGGGCCGGTTTGGACCGCGTTGACCGGGAAGGGATTACCGTCTACCTTCATCGGCCAACTTGAGTCGGCGAATTTCAGCTTCCCGGCTTCGATTGCCGACTGGATTTGCTGTCTGAAGACCTTGCAGTCATTAGTGGCGTGGGACTTGGAGTTGTGCCACTTGCAATACTTCTTTTTCTTCAATTCTTAGGCCGACGGGATCACATGGTTCTCGGGCAATTGAATTTGCTTCTCCTTGAGCAGCAAATCAAAAATCTTGTCGCCCTTGGTAATGTCAAAATCGTATCTTTCTTCTTTGGTTGTCTTTAGGACCATTGGCGAATGATGGCCTTTTTGTTCTTAGCCCATTCGGTGCTGCCACTTCGCGTCATCGTCGTCGGACCCGTAGTCTGACTCAACAACGACCTGAGTTATATTCTTGACGGCCTTCATGGTGTCTTGGAATCGCTGCTCGTGGGCCGTCACCTTCTGCGCCAAGTGGGCTAAACTGTCGAAGTCTTGCGCAGAGAATCGCTCTCTGATCGGCGCGATCAAACCATGAAAAGCCAAATCGGCCAGCTGGGCGTCTGACAGCACCAGGCTATAGCATCGGTTCCTCATCTCCCTAAAGCGTTGGATGTATTCTTGAACCGATTCATTGTGTTTTTGCCTGATGCTGGTGAGGTCCGACAGCTTCATTTCATGGTTGCCGGAGTAGAAGTTGCTGTGGAATTGTTTTTCAAGATCGGCCTAGCTCTGAATCGAGTTGTAGGGTAATGAGGAGAACCAAGTAAAGGTCTGTAGCTGATGCTTCACCGCATTGCGCCAAGAATCGGCTAACATGCTCGTAGGTAGAGACGTTGTCCTGCCCTGAGAACTTCGAAAAATCTGGGATCTTATATCGGTTGGGCAACGGGATTCGTTCAAAGTGCTCAGGATAAGGGTACCGATACATGTTCCCGAGTCTTTCGGTTTGAGGCCGAATTGATCGCGCATGACATCGTGATTAAATCGGCCTATGTCCATGTTGTCTTTGTATCGGCTCGTATGGGTCATACGGTGCGGGTGCTTGCCGGTACAACGGTGGTGGCGTCTGAGGCCTGTAATGATGATCTTGACGGCCTCCTTGATACTTGTAGTGATGATCAGCGGGAGGTGGCCGAGGCGCCGGCTGTGGCGTTGGTGGTTCTGGAAACAACTGTCGGCCGCCGGCATTGCATCGTCTATCTGGATCAATCGGTTCTGAGTGCCGATTGTCATTGAACATAGTGAGTTGACCCTGGGGCAGCGGCTGCGGTCGGTTCAGTATAGTGATCGCTAGTCTTATAGCCGTTTCACTTGGGTTTGGCTGACCGAGGACTCCTCCCGGTGGCCCCTGTTGCCCCAGCGGTGGGATTGGCCAATTCTGCGTGACCAGCGTCCTGTAACCAGGAAATTGGCCGTCTGTGAAATACGTTGGTCCTCGTTGCAGCTGGTCGGCTATTTTGGCGTCGACCACAGTAGCAATTATGTTATTAAGAGTGTTGACCAGGATGCTACTTTGGTTGACCAACGTGTGATGCACGGCCGAGTCAATCCGGTTTTGTAGAGAATATACAGTTGCATCATCCTGCACCTGGGTCGGCTCCTCCACTTTCTGTTTGCCTTTTGTATCACCAGAGGAGGATGCCTTGGTATCGTTCAGGCTGAACTTATATTTCTGATGCACGGCCCTGGATCTTGTTTGGGTGAAAGATTGCAAATAGTTAGCCTGGAGTTCTTCCACCATCTTCTTATATGCGGCTTGTTGCTCAGCCGATAGTTGTTCCATCTTTACAGGCATGATGTTGTCCTGCGTAATGATAGGGCTCTTGGAGTCGACCATCTTGCTGGCTGAATCTATGCGTCCGAGTCGAGCCGACAAAGAAAGTCCCACCAGCGTGCCAAGAAGCGTGTTGATGAGAAATCTCTCTCACGCGCGGCACAGGAGATCTCGCTTGACTCCGGTGCGGAGTCCTTCTGCGCCTACGCTTGTGTAGGGCGTGCCAGTTGATTTGATCTGTCAATCAACAAGAAAAACAAAGGAATATGTGTTAAGTGTTAGGTTAGATCCCCACGGGATCGGTCGAGGGAATCCATGAACATATATATGCTATTCTAAACTATATTTAAACCAAGCAGCTAGAATGGATCGGCTACACCGAGACAGCATCAGTCGCTTAACCCAAATACGGTGAAGAACAATAAATATATGGATCGATAACCTAGCCGATACTGGAAAGCTAACAAGGAATCGGCTAGTACTCCGATGAATCTTATAGAAAGATATCACTCCTGTATCAAATGCATAGCCTAGAAATCAGCCATCGGCTGTCGATGACAGGCCGATTTTGGCTGGCAGCGTCCGACAGGAATGCGATCTTAACATAAGAGGCAGTCCTAATACAAATCCAATAATGAATATACTAAAAGAAATATATCATGGCAGATAAGGCCGGCTGAAACCCCGGCGCTGTCTCTAAACAATACAAATCTCAGATGAACAGATCATTGATAGTTCTAAAAATGACTTAATAGTTCGAACCCGATGCAGCATTAAGTATCAAAAGAAAAACCTGATCTGTCGCAGCCAATTTATACCTCTCGAGACGGTGGATACCGTATACAAACCAGCCAACCTTTAGATCTAGCCCTATTGGCTGCACGTTCTTGACAGAACTAGCCAATGGCAGGATAGATCTAAACATTGATCTAATTTATATGCGCTATATGATAAATAGCGCAGTATAAACTCCTGATTCTAATGTATCATTGCGATGGAAGCACTAGAATTAGTAAATCATACCACTAATGACAAGCATTTACCTAGATCTGGGGATCGAAACGATGCAGCCCGTAGCCAAACAAAGTGCTCGTCTGAAGAAAAAGTTGGCGATGTGCCGAAGGTTTGATTGATGTGAATGTCTTAATTACAAGGGGTCTCGGGTCCTATTTATACCCAAGGTACAAATATCTGCACAAACCCTGGACTCTATCTAAACTACTATATTTAAAAACACAACATTATCTCGAGCGATACCCATGCCGCGTTACAACTAACAGTTTAAACAAACCCCTAAATTACAGATACAATTGCCGTTACAGGACTCTATCCATAAGTGGCAATATCATTTAACGTGTAATTAGCAACCGAATCTTCTATTCATCCTCAAACTCCTGCATTAGAAACGGTCTCATCTCTTCTGGACCTAGAATCGGCTATCGGTTGTCCCTGTTCGATCCATCCTTAGCCGATTGGCCTCGCAGCCGATCACTCCTTTGGCCGATGCGACTCCTGTCTCCAGTCGATCTGACTCTGCTTCGCCTTTGCGGACTTAGGAACTCAATTACCAAATTTTAGTGTTAACAAAGGCCCAGCAATGTCTCAATTATCTCTCTCTCTCGGAGCGTCGGATATCTTACTATGCTTGTGAGAAGAATGGATGAGTTCCATTCAGCTCTTAAATATAGTAAGTGGTCCGAAGGCGTCTTGACAACATTGGTATCAGAGCCTAGGCTGACTATAGAAACCCTTTTATGAACTGGACGGTAGAATGGCTTCAAAAGGAAAATATTTGGAGGACAAGTTCCTCACTAAATTATTTTGAAAAGAAATCTATTCTTATTCCTTATCTCCCTTTGATAGATATCTTTCCTATATGATCAAGTTTTGATTTTGAAACCTTATCCTGATTCTAAAGGGACCGGGGAAACCTATGAGCTTAGGGAAAATAAGTGTTAACTCATACTACGGGATAAAAGAAAAAAATCTAACCAGTATCAGCTATGGGAAGGTTAGAAAATCCTCTTTTAATTAAAAGTTAACCTTCATTCTCTCGAAATTGGAATTCAAAATTTGAGCTTCTACGATAAGCCTAGAGAAGGGATAGAATGGGGTCGGAATGAAATTGTGTGTCAAGAGCCCTATTTTGTTTGGCGTTTAGAGCCACCAGATGTTGTGAATACCTTGATATCAAACCCACATTATGACCTAGCTTGGAAACAAAAATTTTTCATGCATGCGTCATATTTTAAAATGTCAAAGGTTTCGTGTTACGCAGATTGTAGAACCTGTAGCAGCCGGCCTTCACAATTTTGTACAGACCTGAGTACTGCGCCTAAAATTCTGAAAGTTTACCAGTAGTTACTCAATTTGGTCACTATACTCAAGGATTTTTCCCAGAATTTTTGTACAACAGAAAAATAGAACAAAAATTCGACCAGTACAGCCTACCCTGTGATTCCAGAACTGCACCACTTAGTTGAGGAACCCTTTCGGCTAATCCCGGGCATCAAAAATTTAGAAATCTAAGTTGTACGAGTGGGTTTATGATCATAGGATTCTCAGGTATGACTCTAAGTAAGAGAGACGCTATTCACTCATCGAAAATAAGGCTCATTAGTATCACTATGTTACCCAAGGCAGATTTTGGTTCGGTATTCGCCAAAATTATTTCCAACCCTTTGATGAGCCTTTAACGAAATTCTAATTAGTATATATGTATTCCAAAATGTTGTAGGTGACTACCATGTGGCAGCCACTAGATTATTCCGGAGGTTATGAGGAAGGATCGTTGCCTCACATTCTGTGGCTTATGCTACAACATCTTGGGTTCGCTCATATACCGGAATACCATTTCTTTACTATGGATCGGAGTTCATCTCTCCGAGCATATATGGCTGAGTTATGTATATATGGACTTTGGGCATATGAGTCACCACTCTATTTTCAGGCTTATGGATGGGATGCACCTTCTGCAATGAATGAGGTTGCATTTCAGGCGATCGTGTATTACCGACACCATAGGCCAGGGGTAGATGGGTTTTTCCACTATTTTCCCGCTCGCGCTATTCAAGCTGCTGCTAATTACTACCCAGGATTAGAGGGGCATGAAAGAGAGATCAACTCTCCATAGCTTTTCTTGGTCGGCTTAGTACGAGCTATGGATAGGTATCTTGCAAACATTATGTCAGAACTACGTAGATTGCAAGCAAGGGTGGCAATGCTAGATAGGCGTATAGAACCACTTGGGCATCAAGGGTATTTTGATAATGCCACAATTTATGGAGATCAAGATCTTCAGCCACTTACAGATACTTTGCCATCTCCAATGGGCATTTATCAAAACATAAACACTCGAGCCCGTATGAGGGTTGGTTTTCACCGCAATCATCGCACCATGCCAGACCCCGCACCTGTTGGAGATCCAGAGCTCCTAGGACCATTCTATGTGTTCGAGCGGAATGGAAGGCGGTACCGCTTGACTATGGCCACTCCAACGACCACGGTGCCACAACCTCCCATCAAATTCTCCCAGACTTCTTAGAGAGGAATATCAAGGAAAAAAATGTATTGGATGTAACTTTCATTTCTTATTTTTCCATAAGATGTATGAGATAACATCCTACTATGTAATCCTTGTATGGTCACATTTTTGTAACATCTAGTTGTGTACTTGGTGCTTATGACCATTATTCCATCTCTATGTGATTGTAAAACATTTGACTCCTTCTAAATCTATGTATCGGAATAGAATGTATGTTTTTTTAGGATGAGTTGCTTGCTGTCCAAAGATTTGTTTTATGCAAATATACAAAGGATAACTTGCATACTCGACTATTAGACAACATTCCTATCTACTTTGTGTACAGAGGGTATGTATATGTCATTTCTTTGCGCAAGAACTCATGTACTGTTGTACTCTGAGTGCAGGATGACTCATACATGCTCTGGTGCCTATTCTACGGCTCGTGCCGGGAACAACCAAAGCACTGCCTCATTCGAATGGTGTGACGATGATCCGACCCTCGCACAGCTGTTAGCCCAACAGAATCGCCTTTTTGAATGAATGGTGGAAAATTCTGAAAGTATGGGGGTAGCAATGGCACAACAAGATAATCAAGCGCCCTCCAAATTGTCAGATGTCTAACGGACTCATCCACCGCACTTCTCCTCAGCAGCCGATCCTCTCGCTACAGATGACTGGCTGCGGGATATTGAAAACAAACTAAATCTTTGCCGGTGTGATCCTGTGGATAAGGCTACTTTTGATGCTTACTACCTACAAGGTGCTGCCGTCGCGTGGTGGGAGACATATAAAACTCTTATTCCATCAGATGAACCCATCACATGGACCGTGTTCCAGGAAGGGTTCTGATCCGCTCATATTCCAGCTGGTCTCATGGAGATCAAGAAAAAGGAATTTCTCAATCTAAAACAAGGGAGTATGCCTTTCATGGAATTCATGGAGCGTTTCAATTATCTCGGTAGATATGCTACTGCTGACATAAATATGGAAGCTAAGAAGGTCGAGGCATGCAGAGACAAACTGGCCCCTGAATTAAAGCATGCTCTGGCCGGTCATGAAATTAGCAGCATGAAGACCTTAGTGGATAAGGCTCTTCGGGTTGAATCTAGTGAGAAAGAAGTAGTTGAGGACCGCAAACGCAAGTGGGCTGCGAAGAAATTAGCAGGAAGTAGCAATTCCACTCGTCCTCGACTGGCTTCACCACCAATGAACTGACCCATAATGTCTCAGCCACCAAGGCCAATGTATGCACAACCGCGTCCACAAGTTCAGAGGTATCGACAAAATACTCACCCAATGCAAGCAGTTGGGGATGCCTCTCACAAGGCTAACATTACATGTTACAACTTTGGCAAAAAGGGGCATTACTCACCAAGATGCCCATATCCGAAGACTGGGAAGACCAGATCACGTCAACAGGCTGCACCAGCACAACCTCGAGCACTGAACCCTGCACAAGCTGGACAACAGGGAGTTCCTGCAAATCCAAAGCCAGGAACGACGTTAGGCAAAGGGCGACTGAATCATGTCACCGTTGAGGAAGCAGCGACGCGCCGGCGTCGTACTGCAGTCTTGTTCTTCGCACTCCTCTCTGCATGATTTTATTTGACTCGGGTGCAACTCATTCTTTCATGTCGGCATCAAAAGCAAAATAACTTAAATTGAAACAAAAATTTCTTAGTAATGTCATGCATATACAATCACCCGGGTCTACCTTAACCACTGAATTATTGTGCAAAGGGGTAGAATTTCAAATGAATGGGGTGAAATTTTCAGCTAATCTTCTATTACTAGATACCTTGGGGTTGGATGTTATACTCGGGATGGATTGGTTATCCAAACACAAAGGGACTATCAATTGTGCACGGGGAATGGTGACGCTCTACAATACTGACGAACAGGTGGTTAGGTTCACTTGTGAAAAATCATCTGCCTCTAACCAACCATCTATTCAATCTTTTGTTGTACCAGAGTTGAAAATGGTACCTGTTGTCAATGAGTATCCTGATATATTCCTGGAAGAGTCGCCAGGGATGCCACCTGATCGAGACATTGAATTTGTGATCGATCTGGTTCCTGGAACAACACCTATTGCTAAAAGACCTTATCGGATGACCATAGAAAATTTAAAAGAATTGAAGAAGCAAATCAATGAACAATTAGCTAAGGGTTTCATTCGCCCAAGCTCATCTCCTTGGGGTTGTCCTGTGCTATTCGCACCAAAGAAAGATGGAACCATGCGGATGTGCGTCGATTATCGACCCCTGAATGAGGTCACTATCAAAAATAAATATCCTCTCCCTAGGATTGATGACTTGTTTGATCAATTGACCGGAGTTCGTGTCTTTTCTAAGATTGATCTGAGATTGGGGTATTTTCAACTCAAGATCAGACCGGAAGACATTCCAAAGACGTCATTCACTACTCGCTATGGTCTATTCGAATATACCGTAGTTTCTTTTGGTTTGACCAATGCTCCATCCACATTTATGAATATGATGAATAAAATCTTCATGGAATATCTTGACAAATTTGTGGTGGTGTTCATTGATGGTATTCTTATCTACTCCAAAAGTGAGGAGGAACATGCGCAGCACCTGCGTATGGTACTTGATAAACTGCGGGAGCATAAACTCTATGCCAAATTCTCAAAATGTGAGTTTTGGTTGAAAGAAGTTGGATTTCTTGGTAATATCCTTTCTGAAGGTGGTATTACTGTAAATCCGAGTAATGTACAGAATGTACTGAACTGGAAGCAAGCAGAAAATGTCTCCGAAGTTAGAAGTTTTCTCGGCTTGGCCGGATATTATCGTTATTTTATCAAAAACTTTTCTGAAACCTCTTGACCTCTAACTCAACTCCTCAAAAAGGAAAATAAATTCATTTGGTCCAAGGCTTGTGAAGCAAGCTTACTTGAGCTAAAGAGGAGGCTTACCATAGCCCCAGTGCTGGTGATGCCAAATATCCATAAGCCTTTCCATGTCTACTACGATGCGTCACGTCATGGACTGGGATGTGTGCTTATGCAAGAAGGAAAGGTAGTGGCTTACGCTGCACGCCAACTACGACCTCATGAGCTCAACTATCCGATTCATGACTTGGAACTAGTTGTCGTAGTGCATGCTCTAAAAATCTGGCGGCACTACTTGATTGGAAACTGGTGCGAAATTTTCATCGACCACAAGAGTCTAAAGTATTTCTTTACTCAACCAGATCTGAATTTGAGACAAAGGAGATGGTTAGAGCTTATTAAAGATTATGATCTCGGCATCCATTATCATCCCGACAAGGCAAATGTTGTGGCAGACGCCTTAAGTCGAAAACAACGCCACCCAGCTGATATTGAATCAATAATCCAGCCATCCTTGTCATCTGAGTTCCAAAAGTTGAATTTGGGTTTAGTGGAAGACGGCTATGTTGCTGCGTTGGCATTACAACCCACTCTCTATTCTCAAATAAAAGCTGCACAGACCTCAGATAAGGAAGCCGCTGAAATTATGAAAGAAATCAATGCAAAACCACAAACCTTGTACACTCTTAACTCGGATGGGGTGATTATGCATGGGAAACAAATCTTTGTTACTGTTAATCAAAATCTTAGAGAAACTATTCTTTCGGAAGCCCATCACACTCCCTTGACTATCCATCCGGGATGTACAAACATGTACCAAGACATACAAACTCAGTATTGGTGGCCCAGCCTGCGGCGGGACATAGCAGCCTATGTTGCCATATGCGACACCTGCCAACGAGTCAAAGCTGAACACCAATGACCTGCTGGTCTACTCCAACCTTTACAGATCCCTGAATGGAAATTTGATGAGGTTGGAATGGATTTCATCACTGGTCTCCCTAAAACACCAAACGTGCATGATTCCATATGGGTTATTATGGATCGGCTAACAAAAGTGGCCCATTTTATACCGGTACATGTAACCTACGGAGGAGCCAAATTAGCAGAGTCATACTTGACTCATATTGTAAGACTTCATGGCGTGCCAAAGGTTATAGTATCCGATCGAGGCACACAGTTCACCTCCCAGTTTTGGGAAAATCTACATGAACTCCTAGGGACAAAATTATTCTTTAGCACTGCTTTCCATCCACAAACCGGAGGTCAGGTGGAGAGAACAAACCAAGTTCTTGAAGATATGCTCTGAGCCTGTGTGCTTGAGCATAACACTAACTAGGAAAAATGTTTACCATTTGCGGAATTTTCCTATAACAACAGTTTCCAATCCAGTCTTCAAATGCCACCATTTGAAGCCCTATACGGAAGAAAATGCAGAACACCTCTCTACTGGTCTGAGGTAGGAGAGAGACAATTCTTTGGACCTATGGTTATTAACGAGGTTGAACAGAACGTCACTCTCATCAGAGACCGATTAAGAGAAGCACAAACTTGCCAAAAGAGTTACTCTGATCGCAGACGACGAGAACTAAGTTTTGATGTAGGCAATCACGCCTATCTTAGAGTCTCTCCTCTGCGGGGTACTCAACGTTTTCAAATACATGGCCAACTTGCTCCGCGTTACATTGGACCATATCAGATCATCGCCAAATGTGGACAAGTGGCCTACCAATTAGAATTGCCCCCTCAACTCTCAAACATACATGACGTGTTTCACGTCTCACAACTCTGGAAATGCCTTCGGACTCCTATCGAGCACACTACTCTTGAAGACATAAACCTAAATCAAAATCTTTCATATCAAGAGCATCCAATCCGAATCCTCGAAGAGGGAGAACGATGAACCCGAAGGAAGACCATCAAGATGCTTCGAGTACAGTGGAGTAATCACACAGCAGACGAGGCTACATGGGAACGCGCAGACCGACTCAGAACCGAGTTACCTAGGACCATTACATTACACGTGCACGACTAAAATCAAGGCTAAAAACTGACATGCATCGGCTACCCGAACCTTAGCGCCACTGCACCATCGCTGGCAATGATTTCGGTGACAACAGTGGACGAGAAGCCCACCGTTGGTTTCGCCTTAGCCTCCTCTAGCTTTTCCTTTTTTGTCGTAACTCGAGATCGGCCGTCGTTCGCCGCCGGCACTGGCGAGAAGCTCGCCGCGCGCCTTTGCCCTGCTCCGCCCTCGCACTGTCTCACCGACAACTGGGACCCACTAGTCAGGCGCGCTATTCGATCGTTTAAACGTTAGCCGACACTGACACGTAGGGCCCACGCAGATTAAGGATTAAATCCGAGGAGGAAATTTTTCAACAAAGAAATAGCCTAATTTTGGAAATTCATAGAAAATTGAAAATAGCACATTTTGACTTGGGACAAATTTTTTTAGAACCACAAGATTATGAACTTTAGGACTGTGGAATAAAAACAACTTCACACAGTAGAAGATTTATTTATAAAAATCCATTTCATGAACCCAGCAAAGTAGGATAGGTTTAGATTATAAAAATCATAGAAAAATCATCCTAGCTCCGAATGAGGTGAACCAAAACTCTGTAGAATATGTGAAAAATGTACTTTATGATAAAAATATGAAACTAGGTACTTTCTGTAGCAAATAAATTACTTAGAGTTTTATTAAGAAAAAAAGCTATTCTAGAGCACCCCAACTTCTAGAAATTATAGGGAACCCATTAAAATTCCTAAAATTTTCAAACTAAATTTTGTTAGAACCACCCCCCTGTGTTTTATTGACTAAAAATATTTGACATACCAGCAACCCTATAGGTTTGCCTTGTATAAATTTAAGAAGTACATAGCTATACACTTGACCCACAAATAACTATATAGAATACACCACTTTGGTAGAAAATAAAAAAAAATAAAAACTCCACTTAGGAGGTCAACCTGAAACTAAACACTCTTTTCATATGCATTCATTTAGATCATGAAAGTTTTCCATAAACATTTGAAATCTGAAATTGACGTATGTATGCATTAGATGAACTACCGACGTTTTTCGAGGATCCCTCATATCTGAACGAACAAGAGGAAGGAGAACTAGGCAAGTCCTACCTCCCCCTTTGAACACTTTGATCCTAAAAATTTGGAGGTTATTTCAAAATGGTTGGGGAACTATGCATGATGTTTGATTATATGACCACTAAAATCTTAAGCAAAATGCTTAGTACAACTTCCTATATTGCATGCCACCTATAACTCCTCATAATACCTTAGCAAAATTCCTAACCCTAGGATTGATCACGATGTTAATATGCGATTGAAAATCTGAAACTCCGGATGATCTACCCTTATACTTAGCTTTGCTTGTAGAGTCATTTTTCCCTTGAATATTGGGCATAGTATACATGCTTTGATTCAAAGATTCTGTTCTAAAAATTATGTTATGATACAAAAGCTATTTGTTAAAGCAAAAACATAGAAAAATGTAAATTTCAAGTTTGGGCCGCAAGTGGTATACATATGGTGACTAGTTGTATACCGACAGGGGAAGTGTGTGCCCAGACTACCCTAAGGACTTCACTCAACGTATGTTCATCTCGAATGCAGTACAACCACATGTGCTAGTATGGGATAGCCCTAGCTGAGTATACTATTTGTGGTTTAGCCTTACATTTAGGTAGGCCAAAGTGTATGTTTTCGTATAACTCAAAGGAGCTTCCTTTATGCCATGATGTGGTATTAGGTGACTCAGCCTGTCCAATACAACGGTATTGTGCCATGTGGGTGGGTTCCTGTCGTGTTCGCCCCCACGGTGTTAAGTTTAAGGCGTGGGCCCACCACTTAACAGTTCTATGCCGTACTTCCAAAATGGTATAGGATGAAGGAAACACATATCGTGCTGGTGTAAGGCTAAATCATGGATATTAGAAGGGCTTTGTTGTGTGTAATAAATCGGATACTTATGTATCACGTGCCATGCTTTGCATGATTATTATGTCGCATCATGTGGGTAAAGTGTACACACTGTGTAGAGTTAAAACTAATCGATTAGTCGTACTCACGGTTATGAGCGTCGTGTGAATGTGTCGTGGGTATAGTGTTGTGTGTTCAAAAGGTTGTTCTGAAAAACCTGATTGAAAATATTCAATTATGATTGCTATCTTATTTATTTCCTTTGTTGCCCCGATATTGCAAAGGACGATTGTTGATCGCTTATGTTACTCCTTTGCTGCCCTGGAATGCAAAGAGATGATGATATATGTGTATTACTATATACTAAATGCCCAACTTAACAAAGTGTCTGCCTGCTGAAATTTATTTTGTGGAAACCTGGTTTCCATAGTAGGAATTTACCAAAATAAAATTTGCTTTGTGCTAAAAGAACCCGATATGAACTTCCTTTGATAATGCTAAACCTGCAGCATATAGGTTTGATGGTTGCTTGCCAGTACAATTCATTGTACTGACCCTTGTTTGTGTATCTATACTTGGTTGCTTGCACAGACATGGCTGCAGGAGAATTTTCCTCCTGAGGAGGATGAGTTCGCCGAGGAGGAGTCGTTCTTTCCAGATGGTTCTTACTAGGGCATTCCCTAGTCAGTTGAAGTAAAGATCCTCGGGGATGGAGTTTGCTTCCGTTCGATACTAATATCTATATAACTATTTGGCCTGACGGCCATATGTATCTATACGACTAGTATGTTGAATTCTCTTATGTTAGTATGTTGAACCTTTGGAATTTTATTAATACCAACTGCTTGGATGAAAATGATTAGTATGTTCCTTTTGTTAGGAATGTATTAGCCATGAGTATGAGTTAAAGATAATTGTGACAATGTAGATCTTTAGCCGATATGTGTCGAGTCTCCTGGTTGTGTAACATATCTGGTCGCCACCATCGAGTGGTTTGACGGGCACAATCCAGGCTGAAATTGACTGGCAGGCTAAAGGCCCAGCAATATCTCAATTATCTCAGAGTGTCGGATATCTTACTATGCTTGTGAGAAGAATGGATTAGTTCCATTTAGCTCTTAAATATAGTAAGAGGTCTGAAGGCGTCCCGACAAAAAATAAAATCGTTGAACCCAGCATAGCTGGGGACGAACGCTACCGAAATTTTCTTCTAATCAATTTGGATATATGCAACGTCTGAATTGGTGTCCGTATGCAAATGTTATGATCGTTTTAAAATTTGACTCCGAATTAGAGGGCGAAACGGGAACAATGCACGCAACAGTGGTCGCGGTGGCTAGGATTTGAAGGAAACAAAGGTATAAAACACACGAACTAAACTTTGACACGATGTAACCAGCAACAAAACCTCGACCAGGACACAAACTCAACACTACGGACTCTAAAACTAAAATATGCAAAGGCTATGGCGCGGCTAGGGTTCTAGGACAGGAAAAACGAATTTGGCACTGGACTATGGGACAATGCGAACACTAAAAAAACTAGGGATTAAAAGTAAACCTGATGGTAAACCTTAGCTCTAATACCAACTAATGTGTAGGGGGTTCCTGATCTTCCGTCAGGTAGAGGGTAACTATCGCTGTGGCGGAGTGTGACACACCGATCCAGCTTCAGATTGAAAGATCCAACCCTGCAATCTTAGCACCACAACTCCTCTAGTTATCAACCAAGTCATAGATCCGGTTGACCTCGCCAAGAAGGCTAATCCTTGCATGCGCAACGAAGAACACAAGCAAGAACAATAAAGAAAACAACCAAATTGCATATGATTAATCTCATAAAGTTGGGGTTTCACAAACCGATAAACGGCGAAACTGTTCTTGACAGATTAATTTAAGCAAAACCTAAAACCTAAAGACAGCAGCGGTGCATGATTATATAGGACTTAGGGTCGTCACATACCCTGGTCGCGCCCCCCTAACAGGCTCAAGACGATACACGGCCCATTGGGCCCAATACTGTGATGCAACACCGGAACAGATTCTGGATGCTAACTTGTTTTGACGATTCCCGTTGATTCTGTAGGAATTTTGATGTGGGACCACTTCTATTGGCTTCTTTATGAAATTATCTTTCCATCCATATATGGATCATCGAAAATGGAATCCGAACGCGTCCTGGACGACCAGTTTAAGGCAGACTGGTCATGCAGTCTGAGACAGACTCGAATTCATGTTGGACTGGCCCTCCGGCTGGTGTTGGACGTCCTGGCTGGTCTCCTTGGCCTCCAACAACTCCTCCAAGATCTTCATGATCCTCTCCACAGTTTTTAATTATAATATAATCATTAGGTAGCAATCGATTCTCAAGATCATCTAAAGAAGTGCTTAGGAACGAGCTCACCTCTAAATTCAACTGTCGTGCATGAGCTCTAGTGATTGGACCCTGCATGTCTAGCGGAGAAATGTTGTATGTATCTGATGGAGTGATGTCCTCATCAAGATATGTGTGGACTTGGTCTATGGACCATCGAGGTGCACAGGTCTTGTTACCGCTTGTTGCTTGTATCTTTTTAATTTTTTTTCCCAATAGGAGATTACGTTTGCACATTCGTCATCTTCTCCTCTGTCTGCGACACGCCTTCGTGGGATGGATTGTTTTCGAGCACGTCTACTATGCCAAGCTTTGGGTTGCCACTGCGTCATCCCTCCTGGTCCGCAGTGTTGCTGCTCGTGGTCACCTGTCGTAGCATCGACTTGGAATTGTAGCTGTGTCGCCCCCTCGGGCCATAGCGTCGCTGCTCTCATTGTCTTCACCGTCGTTCTCGCATCGACACCCTTGTTGTCCGCACTGGTCATCATAAGCTATCGAGGTCTTCTTCGCCTACTTCGAGCACCACCACTGCACTATAGGCTACCACTATCACCGTTGTAGACCAGTGGTTCAGCCATCACAGCTTAGGCTACCGACATCACCTTTCTAGGCCGTTGGTCCCACTGCTTCATCATCGTCTTCATCTACCCTCGCCTGCACAGTATTGGTAACATCGCTACATGCATTCGTCTTGTGTCGTCCTCGGGCTTGGCAAACCCGGTGTGATGTCTAATCCCATGGTTCGACAGCATCGGCTCTTCGACGTAATCTTCTCCTATGACAGCCATGATCAAGTCACCGTATTTGTCTTCATCACGTCGACACACACTAACGTCCACGACGTCATCCCCTGCATCCATGACTACTCCTTGGTGCCCCTTGCATGCCATGCGGCTCGGCTACCTCAACATCAATACCTTGACTTCGACTACATCGACCACGACTACTCTACGCACGGCTACCTCGACCGCATCGCGCCCCATGCTCTGGCTACCTCTCCGATGGCACAAAGAGCTATCATTGTTGAGTCCTTTTATCGATGTCTTCTCTAGTCTAAGTGTGGACCCCCGATTTTGAGTCGGGAATCTTTCGTGTTCATAGTACCATTCCCTGGATCAAGTAGTTGGTACCCACGAATGCAGTACTGGATAATCAAGTGCACATGCACGAATAGTCTCACAATACCATTATTACATAAATAGGCCCGAAGGCATTGTTCATCCCACAGGACCTTATGGTCCGAATACAACATAAAAACAGAGTTTAGATAAGGCAGCGGAAAGAGGCAGCGGCTTGTCCATTGCCACAGGCAACGACCGGGACTAAGGTCTAATATGCGCCGTCAGTTCCTTCGCCCTCCGCGTAGTACGCGTAGGGGTCTTCTGGCTCTTCATTACCATCAGCTGGAGGTTTGTGCGTATAGCAAGGGTGAGTACCAACCGTACTCGGCAAGTCAACACGAATTGATGCATATGATAGAGATATTCAAAGAACACGGCTAGGGTTATTTTTGCGTAAAGCCGCTTTTCAATTCTTTTCACAAGCCTACCGACTAGCCAAAATCAAGTTTTAATTTCATGGTTCATTAATCCGGCGACGGTTCGTCTACCATCCATCGTGATTCCAAGGATGGCTTCCCGTCTCCGGTTCGTCATGATTTTCGGGAGTCCACCCCTTCTCGCATTCTCGAGAAGTTGATCCACCGCGAACAAAACCATCATGCAAACCCATCCCAGCAGTTTTAAGTTTAAAATCTAGCCAAGCGAAAGTCTTGTCACGATGCTCAATATCCGCGAGCACGGCTATTCGAATAGATTGATTCATTCACACCTGCGGTGGATGTACACTTTACCCGTACTCCGCGACACCCAACACATGAGCCTACGCCTCAACACATGAGACGGTCACGGCAAAGCCTTTCGATAACCTTGCTTTGGCGTACCCGCTCCATGAACTTTAGCCCTCATGCACTCTAGCCGTCCTTTTCTAGCGGTGAGAGGAGTTCGGCGCACCGGGTAAGGGAAGTCTTTCCGATCTTTAAGTTTATTTAACATTAGTTTATTCCCACCATTCATAACAAAGGCCGCAGCCTCATCCTCATCCCATAACCACATCATAGAGAACCATCTATGCAAGGATACGCCTCCGCTCGGCTATCTAGTCGGCTAGGTCTATACCCATTCGAGAAGTACGGTTGTGCGGCTCGTTTCCGCTATCTCATGGCTCGGTCCTTAATTGACCAGGTCGGCACTTGCCTTTTCCGGAATCCACCCAAATCATCCGCCGCCCCAGTCTAAAACATTTGTATAGTACTTTCAATTTTCATCAAACTTAGTTCATCGGGCCATGTGGCGCTCATGTCTCCACATGCCGAAGCTCAACTACCTCCCCTAAGGTAGTTGCCCAAGCACAAGCTTTTTCATAAAGTCATGAGTATGCATGGTCTAAGTTTAGCGGGGCTAAGCGGTTTACGAGTTATGCTTCGGTTATTTGTATCACATCGCGAGTTACAAGGAGTAATTCTAAAGGTAAACAATAGCAAGGTATGGCATAACAAGTATAGGCAATCCGGTAAAGCATGCATGTTTAGAGTTTAAAATAACATCATTTCGCAAAAGGGATCAATATGTTCAAAGGGTGTGAAGACTTGCCTTGCTCGCACACTTGAGGGTGGGATCTTCGGCGGTGTCGATGCCGGTTTCTTCGACGCTACCCGTACGTGCGAGAGATCAATTGAATTCAGTTAGAATTCAACTAAACACCGAGAGATCGAAAAGAACCACAAAAGCCATGAAAACCACTTCAAAGAGTTTTGCCGAAAATTCTACTCGAGTTTAGAACAAGGGTTGCGAGGAAAAATCCGGGTTTTGGAATCGAGTTGATGACCTAGGGTTTTCGCAAAGTCGGCGATCGTAATAAATTTGGAAATTACGTTTGAAAATATCAGCGAAGAAAATTCATGCTCGAAATTTGAGGGTTTGAGCACAAAAGCGAAACCTATTTCGATGGCGGGAAAGAATTAAACGGAATCCGGATTGAAAACGATGCGAAATGAAATTCGAAAACGTCCGATTCCGATTTTTCAAACTTTGCACCGAGAAAATATGTGAGAAAATAATTTATTTTTGCTCAAAATTTTACTCAAGTCATCCCAAAATATTCTTCCAAATTTTCCAAAATTTTTCCTAATTTTTTCCCTATTTTTCTTTTTTTTTTTTCTTTTTCTTTTTCTTTTTCTTTTTCTTTTTCTTTTCTTTTTCTTTTCTTTTTCTTTTCCTGCGCACTGCTTCAATGCCCGAAAGGTGTTCGGACGGGCTCGGCCAAAAACAGAGAGCGGCGGCGGCGCTAGCGCACAAGGCGGCGGCGGGGCTTACCGGCGATGGCGCTCGGGGAGGAGCAAGGGGGCTCGGGACCGGCTTGCGCGGCGGCGACGGCTAAACGGCGGCGGCTTTTGGCGGTGGCGCTCGGGAGCGGCGAGATCACGGTGGCGGTGCGGTGGAATCGGCGCGGCGCGGCCCTTTATAGGCGCGGCGCGGCGCGGCGCGAGAGAGGGGGACGGCTCGGGCATGCGCGGCGCGGCGCGACACGGCGCAGCTCGGGGGGGGTGCGGCGGGCGAGACGCGGCGCGAGGCGCACGGCGCGGGCGGGGTCCGGAGCGGCGTGCGCGCGCGAGTAGGGGCCGGAGCGCGGCCGGCCGCGTGGCGGCGAGCGCGCGCGGGCGGAGCGGCCGGGTACGGGCGGCGCAGGCGGTGCGTGCGCGGGCGCGCGGGCGCGCGGTCCGGCTCGGCGCGGTGCTCGCTGCGCGCGTGGCGCGGGCGCGGCGCGCGTGCCGCGCGGCGCGTGGCGCGCGCGGGTGGGGGCAAGGGGCGGTGCGGCGCGCGGGCTGCGGGCGCGCGGGCGCGGCGGGGTCCGCGCGGCGCGCGGGCGGGCGGCGCGTGGCGCGTCGCGGCGCGGCGCGTACGGCCGGCGACGCGCAGCGCGCGCGGCCGGGCCGTACGGCGTCGAACACTTGGCGGCTAATGAACAGTGAACTTTCACTTTTTCCCGATTTTCCATTTTCTTTTCTCATTTTCTATTTTCTTTCCTTCTAAAAATTCCAAAATAAATCCTAATATCCCAAAAATAATTTTTAGCATTATATTTTAAACTTTTTCTTGACTTTTATTTTCCATAATTATTTTTCATATTTATTTAAATTTCTTTTTCCAAATTTTCATAATTCACCCATTTTATTTTCAAAAATTTCCCAAATTTCGAGTACGCCTCCCGAGAATTTTATTATTTATTTTGTGTTTTAATTTATCTTCTCCCAACCAAAATTTTTATTTTATATTACTCGAAATGCGTTTTCACAAATCCACACTTTTCCCGGATTCCTTTTTAAAATCGTGATGCGGCTTTCGCATCACCGTTTTGACAACTCCGAAACCTCCAAAAACTCCGAAAAGGGAATTGATCACGTAACAATTTATGCAACGAGTGGCAAATAAGAAGCGACAAACCCGAGAAGAAGCAATAGGCCACGGTTTTTGAAAGTTCCGATTTTTACGTTCCGATTTTGATTCTCCGATTTTTAGGATGTCACAAACCTACCCCTAACAATAAATCTCGTCCCCGAGATTTCTTACCGCGAGTAGGTGTGGGTATTCGTCCTCAGAACTCTTCGCTTTCCCGGTAGCCTCTTCTTCCGTGTGATTGCTCCATTGTACCTTGTACATGCGCCATGACTTGGTCCGTGTCTTCTTTTCCGCCTCGTCTAGTATCTTGATTGGATGTTCCGGGTAGGTAAGATCACTGTGGACATGGATGGCTTCTAAAGGAGCTTGCTCTTCGGTACCCGCAAACATTTCTTCACTGCGATACGTGGAACACGGGTGGACATCGGAGAGATTCTCGGCGTTCCAATTGGTAAGCCACTTCTCCTCTCCTAGCGCTTATCAAGAATGGGCCCACGTATCGTGGTGCGAGTTTCCCTTGACTTTGAATCTCCGAGTTCCCCGTAGTGGTGAGACTTTTAGATACACGTAGTCACCTTCTTTAAATTCCAATTCTCTTCGACGGGTGTCCGCGTAGCTCTTTTGTCGTGATTGAGCCGCTTGTAGTCGGTCCCGGATCAGGCGAACCTTTTCCTCCGCCTCCTTGATTATGTCAGCCCGAATACGGTTCGTTCACCGGTTTCTGACCACATTAGTGGGGTTCGACATCGGCGACCAAATAAAGCTTCGTTTGGCGACATCTTCAAACTGGCTTGGTAGCTGTTGTTGTAGGAGAACTCGGCGTACGGCAAACATTTCTCCCAATCCTTGGTGAAATCCAACGCACGAGCTCTCGGCATGTCTTCTAGCACTTGATTTGTCCTCTCGGCCCGCCGTCGATGCGGGTGGTAAGCGGTACTAAAGGCAAGGTGACGCGAGTGCCTCGTGGACCTTGCTCCAAAAATGAGATGTAAATTGGGTACCACGATCCGATATAATCCTTTTTGGTACACCGTGGAGACACACAATCCTACTCATATATAATTCCGCTAGCTTGGCACTCGTTGTAGTTAGTTTTCACGGGAATAAATCGCGTCTTGGTGAGCCGATCTACTATTACCCAAATGGAATCGTAACCGATCGCAGTCTTGGGTAATCCTACTATGAAATCCATGCCTATCTCGTCCCATTTCCATTCTGGAATCTTGAGTGGCTGCAGCAAGCCAGCTGGGCGTTGATGTTCGGCTTTCACCCTTTGGCACACATCGCACACGGCTACGTATTCGGCTACATCCCTCTTCATATTAGGCCACCAGTATTCTCCTTTTAAATCCGGTACATTTTCGTGCTTCCGGATGTAACGAATATGCCGATTCGTGGGCTTCCTTTAAGATCAATCCCTCAAACCGCCTCGTTCCAGGCACACGATTCTCTTCTTGTACCACAAGATTCCCTTGTCATCTACGAAAACTCCCGAGCGCGTCCCAGCCATACGTTCCTTAATTTCTGGATTTCCTCATTCCCTCTTTGGGCTTCCTCTATTTGAGTTCTCGGTAGGGGCTGGATTTCCAGTGAGTTCACTTCTCCGTGAGGAATCAAGTGCGAGATTGAGCCGAGCCATTTCTTCCTGGAGCTCATTAGCCACACCTCCCAATTCCATGTGGTTGCATTGGGCTTTGCGGCTCGCGCATCGGCCACTACATTTGCCTTGCCGGGATGGTAATGGATTCCTAGATCGTAATCCTTGATCAACTCCAACCATCGCCTCGTCGTAGGTTGAGATCAGGTGAGTAAAGAAATATTTCAAGCTCTTGTGATCGGTATACACATCACGGTGGTTCCCGATCGATAGTGTCTCCGGATCTTCAATGCATGTACCACCGCGGCTAATTCCAGGTCATGTGTGGGGTAATTCTCTTCGTGGGGTCGATCGTCGAGAGGCATACGCTACGACCTTTCCATCCTGCATCAATACTCCTCCCAATCCTTGCGGGATGCATCACAAGACATCACGAAGTCCTTCCGTTGTCGGGTAAGGTCAAGATTGGAGCGGTGGTTAACTTTTCTTTTAATTGGTCGAAGGCTTTTTGGCACTTTTCATTCCATTCAAACTTCTTTTCCTTCTTCAGAGTTGAGTCATAGGTCGGGCTACGGTGGAAAACCCTTCGATAAACCGTCGGTAATAACCGGCCAAGCCCAAGAAACTCCGAACTTCCGTTACCGACTTGGGTGCCTTCCATTCCATAACGGCTTCGACCTTGGCGGGTCTCATCGCTACTCCTCCGGCTGAAACCACGTGGCGAGAAAAGCGACTTCCTTGAGCCGAACTCGCATTTGCTGAACTTGGCATACAGCCGGTGCTCTCGTAGCTTTTCCAAAGACTAGTCGTAGATGCTCCGCGTGTTCCTCATCGTTCTTGGAGTAGATAAGTATATCGTCGATGAACACCACTACGAATTTGTCCAGTACTCCATGAACACCTTGTTCATTAGGTTCATAAAGTACGCAGGGCATTGGTCAATCCAAAGGACATCACCGTGAACTCGTATAAGCCGTATCGTGTAGAGAATGCCGTCTTAGGAATATCTCGGCTCTAATTCTCAATTGATGATATCCCGACCGTAGATCAATCTTGGAGAACACCCGCGCACCCTTAAGTTGATCGAATAGGTCATCGATCCGGGCAGCGGGTACTTGTTCTTGATAGTGACTTCGTTCGGCGATCGGTAGTCCACACACATTCTCATGCTCCCATCCTTCTTCTTGACGAAGAGCCGGAGCTCCCCAGGGAGAAGAGCTGGGGCGAACGAATCCCTTCTCTTGTAGTTCCTTTATTTGTTTCTTGAGTTCCTCCAACTCATTGGTGGCATTCGATAGGGCCTCTTGGATATGGGGGCGACCGTGCATTAAGTCGATGATGAACTCTACGTCGCGATCCGGGGCATTGGGTAATTCCTCGGGAAACACATCCGGGTATTCTTGTACTACGGCATTCCACCTAGAGGTAGCATGGTGAACACTCCCGCAGCTTGTTCACACAGCCTTGGGTTTTGATCCATAGTTATGCTCATCGGTGATCCCCACGGGGTGGATACCGTGACTTCCTTCGCTGCATCTATAATTCCATTATTTTTGGTCAACCAATCCATTCCGAGTATGACATCTATGGTTTGGGGCGATAACACCATAAGGTTTGAGAGAAACACCACGTCTCTAATCCGTATGGGCACGTTAATGCAGGCATGGGGTACGGTTATGTCTCCCCGGGCGAGTGTACCAACATAGGCCTCTTAAGTGCTACTTGGTGTAGGTGGTGTTGTTTGCTTACTTGGGAAGATATGAATGAATGCGAGGCTCCAGAATCGAATAAAACTTTAACGGTGTAGAGTTGATAGAGAACATACCCATCAATACGCTCCGGTCCTCCCGTGCTTCTTCCGCCTCACATGATTCACTTGGCCACGTCGAAACCCGGTGGCGGCCTCGTTGGGTAGCGGGGTCCCGAAGGACCTCGTCGCCCGCCGAGGGTGGGGGTTCCTCGGACGGGTGTGGCATTGGCGCCGTGCGCACAGGGGTGTTGCGTGGTTTTGGGCAGCTATTGGAGTAATGCCCGAATTCTCCGCAGCTTGAAACTGCTCACATTCCTTCTTCCTGGAGCGGCTAGGGTTGGTGTGGGTGTACGAAGCCGTGGTGTAGGCGGACAGGTTGACATGGTCGGAAGCGAGAGGACGTCCGTTCCGGGACGTTTGGCTTCCATCCGACGGGGTGGCTCCCTTGGGGCGTTGTGGCGTTCCCCGAAATGGGCGAGCCATAGCGAGCCTCCTTTTGCGGTTATTGTCCACCACCTTTTGGTCATGCTCAAGTCGGACGACCTTGTTGATGAGGCTTTGGAAACTGGTGTGATCCTGCCCGATCATTGGTCCCCTCAGTTCGTCATTTAGTCCCTCAATGAATTTGTCTATCTTTTCTTCTTCGTCCGCTGTGTCGGTGGCGTAACGGCAAGCTGGGTAAACTTGTTCGATACTCCTGTCGAGGTGTTCCCTTGACGCGTCTGCGGAACTCGTTCTTCTTCATCCTCATTACTGCACTGGCACGAAATTCTCACGGAACGCACCGTGAATTCCTCCCATGTTGGCTCGCCGGCGTCTTCAGCTCGTGTCTCCTTGTAGGTGTCCCACCAGTCACTCGCGGGACCCTCCAACTGGTTAGTAGCGAAGACCACTCTATCAGCTTCTCGGACTCTGACGAGGGTTAGCTTCTTTTCTATCACTCTTAGCCAATCTTCGGCGTCCATAGGTTCTTCGGCCGTGGAAAAAAAGTGGGCGGCTTAGCTCTCATGAATTCCCGGACTCGATCCTCCTCGACCTCCTTGATTATTGGCGATCGCTTGGAGTAGGCCGGGTGCATAGCCATGACCTCCGCCGGGTGGAGGGGTTGGGTTCCGGCGGGTTTTCGTTGGTTGCCGCGGCTCTGCGACGATGTGCCATCTAAGAAGAGAGATGAATTAAGAGAGCGATCTAGTTTAGGTTATGGTTCACAGGAAATTTTTCTTCAAGTTCCTTCGAATGATCTTCACTCAACAGGCAAGGTGAAACAATAAATAGCATACGAATTAAGACATCGCAAGGCGATGCCCAGGTTCATCATATTACATAAGGGGGTACATGGACTGTATACACACAGTCCTCCATGCCAGGATAGCAATAATAATTATATCGTTCAGCTAGATCAACTAATTAAGGGTAAATAGGAAGTGTCGCTGGGTCGGGAAGGTCCTTCCGCCTAGTCATCCAACCATCCGCAAGAGCCGTGCGCCGGAAGCGGGTGGTCCGCCGAAGCAAACCGAAGTCCCCACGGCTCGGAGGTGGCGGCCTCGGAGTCACGCCGAATCTTTCGACTCGGTGGCCGCGTACTCTTGCGAGCGATCGGCGGGTGAGGGGACCTCCCGTGTGAGTCAAGCGACGAGGGGAACTTCCTCCTCCATTGAGTCGGTGTCGCTAGACTCCCATTTGATCTCCATGGCTCCGCCTCGGACTCCGTGTCGGTGTGGATCCGGATGGGGTTACCCTCCCGATCCCGGCTCGAGGAGGGTGCGGTACGAGCTCGGGGTGGCGGCAGTGGGGTCGACCGGGTATGGTGCGGTGCTCGTGCTCAACATGAAAGCTTGCTCCATCATAGCTTGAAAAGTATCAAAGCTTGCTGGAGTTATATGGTAATAGTGGTCGGGCACGGGGCGGGATGTGATGGTACGGGCTCGGTGGAAGTACTGCAGCGTAGACGGATGAGTGTGCACTGTTCCTCTAGCCGGTTGATCTGCTTGCTTTTCCTGAGCTGCTCTTCCAGCTCTACTAGAGCCTCCCCTCGGGCCATGTAGCGGTCCGAGAGTTGCTCATCTGAGCACCATTGGCTGCACTGTGTCTGAAGCATGCTTATCTGGTCTTCACGGCCTTGGTGGTGGCGACCAGATCATTGAGGCGTGACTGCGATCGTTGATCTCGGCGGGGCCTCCTGCGTAACGATCGTCTCTGTCTCCGCCCAACGCGATAAACGCGTGACCATCGGGTTGTAGCAGCGGGGTAGCCTCCACGGTGCGAGACCGGGTTGCCCTCTTCGCGGTAAGGGTGATGCACGAACTCGTCATTGTGAGTTCGGCACGGTGTTCCGCATTAAGGCGAAGGAAGGCCTCGCGAGCGGCATCTGAATAGCGCCTCGCTAGGTCCCGGTGGTAGCGAGTGTGGAAGCAGTAGGATGTCTCACTCCCCATGCGGGCTTCTATGGACACGGCTGCCTCCCAGTGGATACATCTCGGAGCCATGTCTCTTGGTGTGATAAGTGGGCGGTTCGGGTATCTCAAGCACCATAGTAGAGACGAAGTTGTACCACGAACCCCTCGTCTCGCGGGTTAGTGACTTCCCGTGTTCCGTCGTGGTTTGACATCGCTTTACAGCAATTTAGGGTTAGCGAGAGGGAGCTATCATAATCATTTGGTATAAAGAAATACGGATGTAGAAAAGATATATTTGCATTTTCGGAAATAATAGTTTAAAACTGTTCCTACCGTAGGGATATTTCCCTTTAGCCATCTAGTTAGGGGTAGGGCGCCATTTGGTCTTAGCCTACGGTCGCATGGCTCGATACCGGCTCTGTGGACCCCGATTTTGAGTCGGGAATCTTTCGTGTTCATAGTACCATTCCCCTGGATCAAGTAGTTGGTACCCACGAATGCGATCTTGGATAATCAAGTGCACATGCACGAATAGTCTCACAATACCATTATTACATAAATAGGCCCGAAGGCATTGTTCATCCCACGGGACCTTATGGTCCGAATACAACATAAAAACGAGTTTAGATAAGGCGGCGGAAAGAGGCGGCGGCTTGTCCATTGCCACTGTGCAACGACCGGGACTAAGGTCTAATATGCGCCGTCGGTTCCTTCGCCCTCCGCGTAGTACGCGTAGGGGTCTTCCGGCTCTTCATTACCATGTTGGAGGTTTGTGCGTATAGCAAGGGTGAGTACCAACCGTACTCGCAAGTCAACACAGAATTGATGCATATGATAGAGATATTCAAAGAACACGGCTAGGGTTATTTTTGCGTAAAGCCGTTTTCAATTCTTTTCACAAGCCTACCGACTAGCCAAAATCAAGTTTTAATTTCATGGTTCATTAATCCGGCGACGGTTCTGTCTACCATCCATCGTGATTCCAAGGATGGCTTCCGTCTCCGGTTCGTCATGATTTTCTGGAGTCCACCCCTTCTCGCATTCTCGAGAAGTTGATCCACCAACGAACAAAACCATCATGCAAACCCATCCCAAGCAGTTTTAAGTTTAAAATCTAGCCAAGCGAAAGTCTTGTCACGATGCTCAATATCCGCGAGCACGGCTATTCGAATAGATTGATTCATTCACACTGCGGTGGATGTACACTTTACCCGTACTCCGCGACGGCCCAACACATGAGCCTACGCCTCAACACATGAGACGGTCACGGCAAAGCCTTTCGATAACCTTGCTTTGGCGTACCCGCTCCATGAACTTTAGCCCTCATGCACTCTAGCCGTCCTTTTCTAGCGTGAGAGGAGTTCGGCGCACCGGGGTAAGGGAAGTCTTTCCGATCTTTAAGTTTATTTAACATTAGTTTATTCCCACCATTCATAACAAAGGCCGCAGCCTCATCCTCATCCCATAACCACATCATAGAGAACCATCTATGCAAGGATACCGCCTCCGCTCGGCTATCTAGTCGGCTAGGTCTATACCCATTCGAGAAGTACGGTTGTACCGGCTCGTTTCCGGCTATCTCATGGCTCGGTCCTTAATTGACCGGAGGTCGGCACTTGCCTTTTCCGGAATCCACCCAAATCATCCGGCCGCCCAGTCTAAAACATTTGTATAGTACTTTCAATTTTCATCAAACTTAGTTCATCGGGGCCATGTGGCGCTCATGTCTCCACATGCCGAAGCTCAACTACCTCCCTAAGGTAGTTGCCCAAGCACAAGCTTTTTCATAAAGTCATGAGTATGCATGGTCTAAGTTTAGCGGGGCTAAGCGGTTTACCGAAGTTATGCTTCGGTTATTTGTATCACATCGCGAGTTACAAGGAGTAATTCTAAAGGTAAACAATAGCAAGGTATGGCATAACAAGTATAGGCAATCCGTAAAGCATGCATGTTTAGAGTTTAAAATAACATCATTTCGCAAAAGGGATCAATATGTTCAAAGGGTGTGAAGACTTGCCTTGCTCGCACACTTGAGGGGTGGGATCTTCGGCGGTGTCGATGCCGGTTTCTTCGACGCTACCCGTACGTGCGAGAGATCAATTGAATTCAGTTAGAATTCAACTAAACACCGAGAGATCGAAAAGAACCACAAAAGCCATGAAAACCACTTCAAAGAGTTTTGCCGAAAATTCTACTCGAGTTAGAACAAGGGTTGCGAGGAAAAATCCGGGTTTTGGAATCGAGTTGATGACCTAGGGTTTTCGCAAAGTCGGCGATCGTAATAAATTTGGAAATTACGTTTGAAAATATCAGCGAAGAAAATTCATGCTCGAAATTTGAGGGTTTGAGCACAAAAGCGAAACCTATTTCGATGGCGGGAAAGAATTAAACGGAATCCGGATTGAAAACGATGCGAAATGAAATTCGAAAACGTCCGATTCCGATTTTTCAAACTTTGCACCGAGAAAATATGTGAGAAAATAATTTATTTTTGCTCAAAATTTTACTCAAGTCATCCCAAAATATTCTTCCAAATTTTCCAAAATTTTTCCTAATTTTTTCCCTATTTTTCTTTTTTTCTTTTTCTTTTTCTTTTTCTTTTTCTTTTCTTTTTCTTTTTCTTTTTCTTTTTCTTTTCCTGCGCACTGTTCAATGCCCGAAAGGTGTTCGACGGGGCTCGGCCAAAACGAGGCGGCGGCGGCGCTAGCGCACAAGGCGGCGGCGGGGCTTACGGCGATGGCGCTCGGGGAGGAGCAAGGGGCTCGGGGACCGGCTGCGCGCGCGGCGGCGGCTAAACGGCGGCGGCTTTTGGCGGTGGCGCTCGGAACGGCGAGATCACGGTGGCGGTGCGGTGGAATCAGCGCGGCGCGGCCTTTATAGGCGCGGCGCGGCGCGGCGCGAGAGAGAGGGGACGGCTCGGGCATGCGCGGCGCGGCGCGACACGCGGCGCAGCTCGGGGGCCGGTACGGCGGGCGAGACGCGGCGGCGAGGGCGCACGGCGCGGGCGGGTCCGGAGCGGCGTGCGCGCGCGAGGTAGGGGCCGGAGCGCGGCTTCGGCCGCGTGGCGGCGGCGCGCGGCGCGGAGGCGGCGTACGGGCGGGCGCAGCGGTGCGTGCGCTGGCGGCGCGGCGCGGGGTCCGGCTCGGCGCGGTGCTCGCGCGGCGCGTGGCGCGCGGGCGCGGCGCGCGTGCCAGCGCGGCGCGTGGCGCGCGGGGTGGGGGCAGGGGGCGGTGCGGGCGCGCGGGCTGCGGGCGCGGGGCGCGCGGGGTCCGCGCGCGGGCGCGCGGGCGGGCGGCGCGTGGCGCGTCGCGGCGCGGCGCGTACGGCCGGGCGGCGCGCGCGCGCCGCGGGCCGGCGTCGGCGTCGAACACTTGGCGGCTAATGAACAGTGAACTTTCACTTTTTCCCGATTTTCCATTTTCTTTTCTCATTTTCTATTTTCTTTCCTTCTAAAAATTCCAAAATAAATCCTAATATCCCAAAAATAATTTTTAGCATTATATTTTAAACTTTTTCTTGACTTTTATTTTCCATAATTATTTTTCATATTTATTTAAATTTCTTTTTCCAAATTTTCATAATTCACCCATTTTATTTTCAAAAATTTCCCAAATTTCGAGTACGCCTCCCGAGAATTTTATTATTTATTTTGTGTTTTAATTTATCTTCTCCCAACCAAAATTTTTATTTTATATTACTCGAAATGCGTTTTCACAAATCCACACTTTTCCCCGGATTCCTTTTTAAAATCGTGATGCGGCTTTCGCATCACCGTTTTGACAACTCCGAAACCTCCAAAAACTCCGAAAAGGGAATTGATCACGTAACAATTTATGCAACTGAGCTGGCAAATAAGAAGCGACAAACCCGAGAAGAAGCAATAGGCCACGGTTTTTGAAAGTTCCGATTTTTACGTTCCGATTTTGATTCTCCGATTTTTAGGATGTCACACTAAGCCTCCGCACTGCTTATGCTTGGACTATGGGGAAATTTTAGAGTATATGGTAGTTAGAGGATTATTAGGATAGAATTGATTTGATTAGTCTTTCTTTACTGTAAATCCCCTTTCTTACCTATCTTCCTTATCCGTTGTACTCTATATATAAATCGCCCCTAAGACTCAATACAACTATCCACGTAACGTAGTATTCCTCTCTTCCTATACTATTCAACAGGAGTCGTCCCTGAATGCTACGCCGTTCAGCGTAGCTCTCTCCCAACCTAATCCTCGCTGAGAACGAGATACCATTCTTCGTCCTTGTCGAGTTGGTCAAGAGCACCAAGCTGTTGGAGTTTGAGTCCATTGGCTACTCGTTGACGGTGTTGCTCATAAAGCTGGTGCTATACTATTACACTACTACGGTCATCCTCATCTCAATCGGGCGATAACCCTCATCTATGTCAGGTATAGCGTCCGTCATGGGGCAAAGGTCACTGATGTGAGTAGTCATTTCTGTCGGGCAAACGCCCATCACCGATGCTCTTATCTTTGTCGGGCCTAAACTACAGCCCGTCACTGATATGTTGACCCACAAGACCAGTCAAACAAAGGCCCGACACCGATGAGATAATCTCAAACGGGCTGTGTTTTGTGCTCGTCACGGATGACTTACATCTCAATCGGGCTTTTACTTAAGCCCGTCACTGATGACTAACATCTCCATTGTGCTTAATTTAAAGCCCATCACCGGTGAGTTTTTTCCCCAAAAAAATATTTTTTTGGCTAGCCTCAGACCTTTGTTAGCCAAACCCCTGCATAAATGATAGAACAGATATATATTTCACATACATCTGACATTCTCATAAATCTATTCACATCCATTATTCACACATATTTCACATTGCAAGTATAAAACACATTTGTCAAAATTGTAATTTAAATTAGAAGTGATACATATTTACATGTATTTGTCATTAATTACAAAATGTTCAAAAGACCTAGTCTGCTATTTCATGTGTCTTTAACCCTGTATTTGTACTGTAAACATTCCCTTGGGATTTAATATGTCATGGACTATAAAGCCCTCTATTTCTTCTCTAATCCTATCAAAGCTAGTAGGCGCAGACTTGGATATATTTTCCTACATGTACATAGTTCAAAATTAGTCGATCGATATATATATATATATAATTCAAAGTAGTTAGTACATATCACAAATGAGATCACAAACCTCAAATTCGGTCATAGTATGGACCTTGTTGTTGCATATGAATCGCATGTTGTGGCACACATGGAACCCACACTGTCGCCTACTTGCTGTTTGACGGGGATGTCCTTTTTGTGGATGAGGGTTTGTTGAAAATTGCTATGACGCCCTCCTTTCTCCACATACATTCCCCACACTTCGTCAATTGCTTGTTGGATTGGGGTCCAGTCATATGTCTTACTGGTTTTGGAATTTATGTAGTGTCATGTGCTCCACTTTGGCATAATGACCAGAAGGATCCAATGGGCACTACGACATTAATATAGGGAAAGTTAAATTCTAAAACACTACGTGTCATGCAATTGCATATACTTAGGGTACACACTTACTATTGATTATAGGCGTAGAGGAAGTAGTCCTTGTCTTGTTGGACCAGCAAGGTCTCAAAAATATAGGCCACCATGGCCTTCCTGTCATAATCTAGATTGGCGATCGTGACAATTTGTGGATCTAGGAAGGCCACTGCCGGTGCATTTCTCTGGCACCACTTCCAACTAAGCCTACACATAAGACAAACACTCTTATAAGCGTGTTGTAAGGATTGATTTTTACCAAAATTGAGGAATGCAAGAATACTTACAAGGAGTAGCACTTGAGTAGACTTGTGTCCACCACTCGTAGTCTGTAGAGGTCGAACAAGTCCTTGAAGTCTATGGCGACGTAGGTTTCAGGCCCAAAAAATGGTTCTTTGCCATGATAGCCTATGACGTCAGTGCCCTTTTTCGTCCTCTTGGTGCTTGTCATCTCCATGTAGTAGTGGTGGAGATCCCTGCATGCGGTGCCCATCGTTCGTAGGGCATCATCTCCAACCAAAGGCATGCCATTGGCGAACTCGGTTTATACGCTCTTGCCCATTTCTAGCTTCTTTGGTTTAGACTCGAGGGCTTCGCCTTGCCTTGGGGTCTTCCTCTCCCCCTTGCCATAGGTTTGTCGTTAGTTATTTGCGGAGGAGACGAACACACCTTTCTTGGTTTCTTGAGCGGTGGGGGATTAGTTTCTTTTGCCGTACTGTCGGCCTCCAATTCTTGTGGAGCAGCGGGAGCTGGAGGGGCTGAAGGGGCTGAAGGAGCTGAAGGAGCAGGTGTTGGTCGAGGCGGTTGCCGAATGCTTGGTAGAGGGGCTGACTTCACAGTCAACTTGATTTCAATAAGATCCTTGAGCCATTGGATAAAACTTCCACATGCAGCTTCAAGTGTAACGATCTCGTTGTTCGGTGGGTACTGCAGTGGCAAATGAGCCCATTCGGTCTTGACCGCGTCAACTCGCACTTTTGCCATGCCAACCATCAGTTGCGCCCCATGCACTCTTGTATCTAGGGTCGGCTTAAATGCAAGGCACTTGGCCACCACAACAGTGAAGGTAGGCATCACCTTAACCAGCAGCGTGCAGTTTGCCGGTTCCTGTGATAGATTCATCCATATATTTAGAATACTATATTAGAAGGATTTTTAAGACTGTTACGCCTTGTGGCCAAAAGATTTACCGTTATTTGATCAATGGCGGATGAGACTGATTGTCGTGGTTCTGCCACCTCAGTCGATGCGCAACTGCTCTGCCTTTGTGTAGGACTTTTATCGGAGCAGAACAAGGGCGCGCTCGGTGTTCTGATGCGCTGCTCTTGGCGTATCTCTTCCCTGATCTTGATCAACCGTTCGTCCACTTGCTCCTGTACTTCCATGTTGATCTTGGCTCTGACCTGCTCTCGGATCTTCTCCACGAGCCGGGCATCTTTTTTGGCCTTTGATAGGGCCCACTTCTTGTACTGTCTCGCGTATTATGGAAACCCATATTTCCAGGGTACCAAAGCGCCCACTCCCCGTGTACGTCCATGGTGTTCACTCTTGCCCAACGCTTTAGTGAGGATGTCATCCTCGCGTCTAGAAGAGCAGCCCTCGTCTTCTGAGGTCTGTCTTCCGACAACCAACTCTTTCTGCAGTACAAGTGAGTTCAATATAAATTGATAACACGATTTGTGTAAAGAAAATAAACATATTAAGGTGAGACACTTACGATATTTTTGTATACTTGTTGGTCTTAGGCATTTGGCCATGAGATTGTTCCATCGGCGTTCTTCACAGCCCTTGTCCTTGCCTAGCTCCTTGCCCTTTCGTGCAGGATTTCGGTGAAAGGAGCCAATGTGTTGGATGCCTGTGCCGCCTCATCCTCTTTCTGCCATATCTCCATCTTCCTGGCATACCCCTCTGTGCCAAGCCGGTGTGGGTGCACGTTTCGAGCCTGGAGTGCCCTAAAAGCCTTTGCTTTCTTTCGGGCTTCCTCGCTGTTTTTCTTCTCGACAAACTGGTCCCACACCTCTTGTGTTAGGAAGGGGCTTTCCCCGAAAGGGTCCCCGGCGCTGGGGTTGGTGATGTACTCGTTCACTAGCCTGGACTTGAAATTCTTCCAAGCAGTTCCCATCGACCTGAAGGCCATAGACTTTAGCCTTTCCTCGTCGGCTGCGGGATAGTCGAAGCTCTCCTTGAACTTCAACCATGTAGATTCCTTCTCCACTTCCGTCACATCCTTCACGTTGTCAGCCAAGGTTGTGAAGGTCTGCCTCCCGATTATCCCACAAATTGAGCAAAATTTCTTGCTGACGTGCTTCGGTGCGATCGGCTTTCCTAGGAGATCCACCTCTCTTATGGTGTACCTCTCCCTTGGGATTCTAGTGCCGCTCCTAGGGGTTCGTAACCTTGTGGACCCACTAGTTGTCACCAACGATGTTCCATCATTCTCCGACATCCTCTATATAGCTTGCAATATCGTAAAGTGAAAAAATTAATTTAATCAAGGAAAAGAGGAATTGGAAATAAATAAAGAAGAATAGGAGGAGACGAAAAAATTCAATAATTTGTCGTATGTCAAAATTCTCGAACTTTTTGAAAGTATGTTTGGAAGGGATGAGAAAGGGAGGATTATAAATATTTGAAAGTTTTTTTGAAAGAGATGATAAAGGGAGGGAAAAGGGAGGATTATAAATATTTGAAAGTTTTTTTGAAAGAGATGAGAAGGGAGAAAAAATCTTTGAATATATTTATAAATCTATGAAATTGTTTTTAAAGCTTTTCCAAACTAAGTATATTAACTTCCTTGTTTAACCATGTCATCCGTACACAAACATACTCTCATGTTTCTAGGATTGGCTGCAAAATCTGGGTATTTTTGATCAATATTCCTCCATTGAATGGAATCTGCAGGGTCTCTTGGCATACCATCGTTCCTTCTCTCCGTGGCATGCCAGCGTACTAACTTTGCTTCATTGGGGTTGGCAAATATTCTCTTGAAACGATTGATGATAGGTAGGTACCACATGGCCTTCACCGGACTACCCCGCTTTGACTTCATTCCTTCATCAGCACTTTTTGTTCTCTTGTATCAAGAAGCCTTGCAAACAGGACAAACATCTAGGTCCGCGTATTGCTTGTGATACAGTATGCAGTCGTTTGGACAAGCGTGAATTCTATGGACCTCTAACCTCAGAGGACACAAAACCTACTTTGTTTCATGTGTCGTCTCAGACAATGTGTTCTCATCTGAAAGCATGCTCTTCAAAATTCCCAAAAGCTGTGTGAAACTCTTGTCTGTCCATCCACTGCTTGCTTTCAGCTTCATTAGCTCCAAGGTAGCTGACAATTTTGTGTGTTTTTCCTTGCATCCGACATATAGAGGTTTATCTGAATCATTGACCAACCTGCTAAACTTCAGGGAATCTCTCTCGTTGTAGGCTGGGTCCTCGACGTCACGTAACATGTCTTGCACCATATCGTGATCCACATCAACCCTTTCACCGCCCACTGGAAAAGGTACAAACATGTCATGTTTATATTCATCTTCATCTTCTTGATTTTGTGCATCACTTCTGTCTGCAGCTACACCACTGCCTGTTTCTTGCTCTCCTTGTTTCATCCAACATGTGTACCCCTCCATGAATCCTCGTTGTATCATATGAGCGTGTACATCCACTCGGCTACGATACATAGTCTCATTTTTGCAATCTACACATGGACAACACATGTAATCGCTCTTTTTTTCTTTTCCTATCCTCCTCCACAGCGTTTATAAAATTTACCACGCCAATTCGATACTCTTCGCTATAACGCCGCACATTTTTCCCATACATCCAACTTTGATCCATCGTTGAGCTGCAAAAAAGTGGAAAAAATATTAAATTAACATTTCGTACATAAGTATCTACTAGATTTACGAGAAATGACTACTATTTTTCAATTGACAAAAAATTCACCCTCTTCCTCCTCCCACCAAGACAGTGAACAGTGGGATAACCACTACAACGGTCTAGTCGGGTATTTATAGAGCGCAATAAATATCTGTAACGGCCAACAAACCAGCAACTATGACGAGTATTACAGTTATCTTTGTCAGACCTAACTTCAAGCCCGTCACCGAAGGCACTCATCGGTGATGGGCCTAATTGTTGTCTCAATCGGGCCATAATCTAAAGCCCGTCACGGATAACAAACATCGGTGATGGGCTTGTATTGGGGCCCGACAAAGATAACATTTGTTATCTTTGTCGGGCTGTTATTTTGGCCCGTCACGGATGTGTGTCATCCATGACGGGCTCTAAAATTATGCACATATCATAGGTGTGGGTGACTATATCTTTGTCGGTCTTTTCTTAGGCTCGTTTGAGATGAGTTAGTTGTGACGGTCCGTAAAATTCAGTTATGTTATGACCTGTCAAATAAAAGGATTTGTAGTAGTGTTACTATCTCTTCGACGAGAAGGGACACGACATGGGAGACGATCTACCGCCCGTGGAGGGCGTGTCCCACATCCTGCAATTGCTCTACGTAATGGTTAGCATGGCACAAACAAAGCGGGAGCCGCCGAAGTGCATCCAGGACGGGCCCGTGCTCGGGACGACGCAGGACAGGGCGTGGCTGCTGCGACAGCTCCTGCTGCTGGTGGTGGTGCCGCCGCTATACCCGATCCTGCTAGAGAAGAGCAAGTGGCGGGCGAGCTACAGGCTGAATGACGTGCCATCGACGAGCGACCTGAAGTAGATGTGGGTGCAGTTCAAGAAGGCGCCACGCAGGTCAGGTGTGTGGCGGTGGCCGACATCGTGTTAGCGATGGGGCCGGTACCACTGGTCGTGAAGCTAGCTCATGAGGACAAACTATGGCTGTGGAGGCTGATGGAGGAGGAGCAGTTGAAGCGAGATGAATTTGCAAGCCGACGGTGGTGGTGGTGACGGCCGCCGGGGCAAGGGCGCAGGCCGGCTAAGGTGACCTCCATGAAAGAGAGGTGGAGAGAGAAGGGAAGAAAATGGTAGTCATTGACATGTGGGATCGGCATGGGTCACACGCTGACTTGGTTTGTCATTTCAGCTAAAACCATGTATAATATATCTTGGGTGTTCCGATTTTATAAATTGAAAGACCCATTATATCTAATATTTCAGTTTATGAACAAATTTTAAACTCGACGATAATTTAAGTCACCTAAAGTGAACTTATTCTATCTTGTCAATCAACCTTCTCGCCTCACGACCAGTTTACCAGAGCCAGCGAGCCCAGCCCGGCTTTTACCAGTGAGCCAAGCTGGGGGGCCTCTTTTTTTGTTTATTGGGCATATTGATCTGCAGCCCAGTGGCCCAGCGTTATAGATGGTCAGATGGGCCGGGCCGAAGTAGGCCGGTATGAGCATGGTCATTCCTGTAGCAGGCATGGCACGACACGACACACCACAAAATGGGCTGGGCTGGCACGGCACGACTGGCCGTGCCGTGCTTGGGTTGCCGGTCGAGCCCGCGGGCCGGCACGGCATGGTACGGGTGTTACGTCCAGAAATTCAGACCCGAATTTCCGAAGCTATATGTGTATTAAAATCCCTGTCCAGGACCAGCCAGGGTACACATACAACAATTATTGATATTACAGTTCCACGTCTTAGAAACATTACAAAAAGATTACAAAAGAGCAGTGGAAAAAGGAAAAAGGGGCTTAAGCCTAAGCTTGACGCTGGCCACGTGGCTTCACCCAAACCACAGGCAACTTCCAGAGTGCATGATAAAGCCTACTCAAATTCATCGTCTTCTTCGGCTTCTTGCTCAGGCTCTGGTGAAGAGGCAAGAATGAGTACTTCCACGTACTCAGCAAGTCATATCGGAAGGGGGGAGAAATGAATGTAGGGAAGACAAGGGTTTGGCTAAGGTTTGCTTTTGCGCAAACAACAAGGGTTTTCCACACAATAAGAATTTTGAACACAGTCAAAACAATAGTAATTTGAGTAATTAAGGCATTTTGAATCCATCACTGTCCAACGTTATCCCCACGTTGCGATAGGCCCAGCTCATCCACCTATACTAGTCATTTTCCATTAATCAGGGTTTAAAAGTGTGAGACTAATCACGGTGAGCTCGGTTGATCGCCCCATTACCGCGGGCACAACTATTCGAATAGTTCTACTCTGATCAGAGGGTTGCAACTGTACCCACAAGACATAGCCTCACGAACGGTCTCCCGTGCGCCAGAATACCACCATGGTACCCCGGAAAAAACTGTGATAGGACCTTTCGTATAACCCCCCACTAACCAAGCGAACCCCACCAAGGTTTTGCCCCCACTCCCGAACCCTGGGACGTGGGCAGCCCCCCCCCCCGAGTGCCTCGGTGAATCCGGCAGCCCAACAACCCTTATACTGGGGCCGACTGAAACTCCATCCCGCTCACCCTTGCCGATGGGTTTGTCAGCTAGGAGAGACTACACTACGGGACCCACCTTACCCATTTTGGCTTGTGGTTTGCACGGTCATTCTCCCGAGGGTTCCCGTGAACCAGTCCTTAATTGCCATGGGCGCCACTAACCAAAACCATAGCGCCCACAACCCACCATTTGTCATATTTTAGTTATTAGTCCAGTTCACCAAGACCTCTAATTATTAATCTTCCGAACAGATGTCCAGGAGACACATATTAAGTGAGAATGACCCATTTAGTGAGCTAGTGAATCAAAGCCAGACTAAGCATAACCTAGTCCTGAATCTAATCATATTATTTTCCCAAGTTTAGTCAAAGGGTTTGGAGTGTCAAACCTAAGGCATAATCTAAATATATGGTATACTATTTCCCATGAAATGACATTATAAAATACATGCAATTTAATAGAGTAAAATAGGTGTTTTAGCAAAATGAGAGCAATATGCTCAATAATATAGCATGACTTGCCTTGATCTTCGACTTGGGGGGACTTCAGCAACAACTTCGAAGTAAACCGGAATGGTGGAACCACCGGGATCTACACGGCAAACAAGCAATTCAACAAAACAGGCTAAAAAGCTACTGAAACAGAGAATAAAACTATTTTTAATAGATTCTTGGCATTTTTATGAATTTAATGAAATTTGAATGGGCTAAAACAGAGGTCGGATTGAAAAGATATGATTTTTAGAAGTTTTCTGGGTTTTTTTACTAAAACAGAAAAATCCTTAATTGATTTATTGCGCAATAAAGCCCGGGGGAGGCGTCAGCGGCTAGGGCTGACGTCAGCAGCTGAGGGCTGACGTCAGCGGTCCGCGGGAGTGCCGGTCCACGGTGGACCGAGTCCACGGGCCGGACGGGCGGTGCACCACATGGCGCACACGTGGTGCCGAGATGGCGACCACGTGGCGTGCCACGCGGCGAGTGGGAAATGAATGGTGCCGATCAGCCGAAGCCGATCGAACGACCGAGAGGAAGGGGCGCGGTCGGCCGGCGACGGCGCGGGGCGGCGGAGTGCCGCGCCTCACGCACGGGCAGAGCCGCGCGCACCCGCACACGGCGACGTGGTTTCGGACCGAGGGGAAAGGAGGGGAGCTCACCGCGGGTGCCGCCAGAGTTGGAGAAGACGACGATGGCGACGGCGAGATTGGCGTCGAACGAGCGCGGGGAGGGGTGGCCGAGGTGGCACGGGCACCGGCGATGAGAAAGGAGGCGTCGGCTAGGCTCGGGGTGGCTCGGGACGGCGAGAAAAATGCGGCCAAAGACCGGCGGCGAGGTCCGGAGCTAGAGCGCACGGTGCGGGGGCAAACGAGAGCGAGAGCGGCTTGAGTGAAGGTGTGGGGAGGACGGTGAGACCACGGGGATGCTTTTAAAGGGGATGGGGAGGTCGGTGGCGACCGGATAAGGGCGTAATTGCTCGCCGGCTTTAAATGCTGGCGGGCACGGTGGGGAGTAACGGCGGCGGGATCCCGGGGCGCGGGGAGGCGAGCGCGCGAGATCCGAGCGGAGAGGGGCGACGGAAATGGTGTCGGGATAGCCGAAGGTAGGGGACGACGGCCTGAAAGGTGGGCCTCACCTGTCGGTGTCCCGGGGTAAAGGGGGAGGCAAAATAGACTTATTCGCGGGCGCGAGGGACTAACGGGGCGTGGCCTTGGCCGGCCCGCGGGAGAGGAGAGAGAGAGAGGCGCTCGGGCGGGAACGGTCGGGCCATCGGCCTGGCGCGCGCGGGGAGGGGATGGGCCGTCGGCTCGGGCCGGCGGCCCACTGCCGATTTTTGGGCGGGAAAAAGGACGAAGGAGAGAGAAAAGAATTTCTGAGATTCATTAATTCTGATTTTGATTTTAATTGGTTAAAAATTATTTCTAGTCTTGTGAAAATTCCACTAAAAATCCTGCTAGTGTATTTTGACATGTAGAATTTAAGAAAAATCCTGCCATGCCATTTCCATTTAGAATTTGGCTTTTAAAATTATTTGTTCTCTCCAGTTAATTCCAACGATTTTCTTTTACGATTTTCTTTTGGATTTTTAAAAGGAAAACACCTCGGGGTGTTACAACGGTGCGTTCGTGCCGGTCAGCACAGCACGGCGCGGCATGGCACGACACGCGCGTGGGGTAGGACGAGTCAGCGAGCGACGGGTGGCGGAGAAGGAGACGGCAGCCGGGTCGACGCTGTATAACGGCTCCCGCCCAAGCCAATCAGAGCGTGCCACATGGCAGTTAACGGCTAGGTTAACGGTTGAAATTTTAAAATAGACGTTGGAGGTCTAAAAATTCATAAAAAATCAGAAAAATTCCAAAAAATATGAAATTTTGCTCTATAAATAGGACATCCACCCCACCATTTCTCCTCACCCCAAACATCTCTCATATTGTGCTCTCAAGTGCTCTCAAGCGTTCTCTTTGCTCTCAAGTGTTCTTTTTTATTTTGACAAAATTTTCTCAAATTTTATCAAAAATCAAAATTAGTTTTGCATTTAAATAGTTTGATCGTAGAGGTGTGAAGAGCTTGCGGTTGGAAGATGTAAGTGCTATTCATATTTATGTATTATTTGTATTTTATTTGTGAATTGAATAAATGTACTAAAATTTGTTTATTTCGGTTTAAATTTTCAGAATGAATCCGAACTATCCATACCAGTCGTCGTCATTCACTTTGGGTGATTTCGACCCCAATTACATGTCGGGGTTTGACGATGCCTCCGGATCGGCTCCAACTCCACCAGTTGTGGAGGAGGTACTGGTTCAGACGGCAGCGACGGCTTGAGAAGCATTTTTCGGAACTGCGAGCGGTAGTGTTTCGACACATACCGGCTCGAAAAGATCGAGAACCTCCGGTGTGTGGCAGCACTTCGACGAGGTCAAGGAGACATGCCCCGACGAAAGGGAGGTATCAAAAGCTAGATGTAGAATATGTAAGCAAATTTTATCTGCTAGATCTTCTCCTGGTACAAGACACCTAAAGCGCCATGTGGATTCGTGTGCGAAGAAGAAAGGAATACAACTCCGGCAGCAGTAACTGATGCTAAACCTAGACGGTACGGTACGTAGTTGGGAGTACAATCCCATGGTTGCTCGGGAATCTCTTGTCCGGTTAATCGCCAGACAAGATTTACCACTAAACTTTGGCAAGTCTTCTACTTTTGAACAATACATTCAGCAATCTCATAATCCTAGGTTTAAAGCTGTAAGTAGGCAAACAACAACTAGAGATTTGGAAAATGTTTATCAGAAGGATTCTACTCCACTTAAGGAACTTTTTAGTACATGCACTTTCTCTGTTAGTGTTACTTCGGACATATGGAGTAGTAGAGCTAGGGAGGATTATTTTAGCGTAGTTGTTCACTTTGTTGATGATGATTGGCAGTTGCAAAAGAGAGTTTTAGGTCTTAGGTTAATAGATGTCACACACACAGGGGAAAACATAGCTGAAAGAATTAGGGAGGTAATTAATGAACTTAATCTTGCAGATAAAATATTTGCTGCCACCCTAGATAATGCATCTGCTAATTCTAGGGTAATGGAAATTTTACAACCTTTATTTTCTGTTTATGCGGAGTCTTTTTTACTGCATCGACGTTGTGCTTGCCATATAATAAATTTGATTGTTAAGGCTAGGATGAAGAGAGTAGGTAATCACATTGACGTTGTTTGGCAAGCAATCGTGTGGTTAACTGCTTCCAACCCGCAGATTGCTGCATAGAAGAAGTTTTGCAATGCGGCCGGTAAGAGAGCACGTAAGTTTGCCACCGATGCAGAGCATCGTTGGAATGCAATTTATTTAATGTTAAAAGTTGTTTTACCTTATGATGAATTACTTACTGATTTTGTTCAGTCACGTGGTGGCCCAAGAAACAGTGACGGGTCGCCAATACTGACTAAGCATGTTTGGGCAATTGTCCAAAGATTTTACCAATTTTTTAAAACTTTCTATGATAGTACTCTTACTCTGTCCCAAGTTTATTATCCAACTTCCAATATAATCTTGCACAATATTCTTGAAATTGCAACTTTATTAAAAGAATATGAAAATGATGAAATTCTAACGCAGCCTGTATTTCACATGAAACAAAAATATTTGAAATATTGGAAAAATATACCTACGTTGTATGATTTTGCTTTCATTTTAGATCCTAGGTGTAAAATAAGGGGATTCTCCATAATTTTATCACTTCTTGGAGATACTGTAGGTGTAGATTATAGTCTTTTTTATAGTGAGATTAAAGGTAAATTATATGAAGTTTTCGGAAAGTATGAATTAAAGTTTCAGGAAGTTCGACAGCAAAGACCCCTTCCTATCCCCACTACAGGTAAGAAGAAGATACAGTGGGGTAGAATTTGGGGTGGCTCATCTTCAAGCGGCGGTGGTGGCAGTTCGTCGGCTACAAGTGGAGACGTCTCTTCGCATGGTGTGTTCCAAGAGTTGTCCAGTTATTTGGACAGCGACGCCATCCATCGAAGCACAAGACTTCAACGTCCTCAGGTGGTGGAATGATCACAAGATAGCATATCCCGTGTTTTCAAAACTAGGACGGGATGTCTTGACGGTGCCGTGTCGACGGTGTCATCCGAATCAGCCTTCAGTCTGTGCGACCGAAGCATCAAAGACCGGAGGACGAATCTGACCACGTCAAAATGCTACTAAGCGTTAAAGACTGGGAGCTAGCTAGACAACATTCCCAATACACTGCTACAACCAAGAATTGGCCGCCCAGTTCGAGCAACTCTACTTAGATCCAAACCAACCCCAATAAAACTTTGTTAGAAATAGTTCTAACCTTTCAGCTATACTCTTTTCTTTGTCATGGTTTTCTCAGTTTCCCTATGAGTTTTTACATAACAAAGTTTTTAACGAGGCAACATGTATCATCGTATCCTGTAATGATATAAACATCAATAAAACTCAGTACTATTTTTAACATATGTTTTTGTAATTTTTAGTAAGGGTGAATTTTTCTTTCAATAATTTCAACATGATGAATCTATCATTTTCTTCCAGATGACGAATAGAACATTTTTTCATATTTTTAACACGAAGAATAAATCATTATATCCTTTTTTAACTTCTATTTTTTCATTTTTTAATTTTTTTCCAATATTATGTCTTTTCTCGTTTTTTTAAATTTTAACACTGTGCTACTAGTCGTGCCCACCACGGCCCGTGGGCTCGGTCTTGGCTCATGGGCCTAGAGCGTGCCGTGCCGGCACAGACACGACCCGACCAGCCGTGGATCATGCTTGAGCCGAGGCTGAGACACGCGGCCCGGTATGACACGGCCCGTTTAAGCAACCATACATACCGATCGTGCCTAAACGGGCCATGTCTTAACACGACCCGTTTAAACAACCATGTCTAACGGGTCATACCTAAACGGGCCATGTCTTAACCATGCCCATGCTGGGCTGGACCGGGCCGTGCCACCCGTTTGGCCCTCTGTACCGAGCGCCCACGGCAATGTTAGCCAATAGATAAAGTTCACTTCAACTTGGTCAGTCCATTCCTGTCCCCAACGAGAAAATTGCAGATATAGGACACCAAACAACGCGCTTCGCAAATATAGGACTTCAAACATTGTCTTCGTAGAAATAACCCTTCAAACGTTGGCTTCTCGTTTTCCATGACATTTGGTCTATTTCAACTCCTTTTAATTCCTAATACATGTATTTCTCTCCTAGTATGACCCTTCTGCCCTTCTGCCCATGGCATCTGCTCGTTGGTTGGCCTAGTTCATTAGCCTCTGCTCGTTGGTTGGCCTGTGCTTGGCCTCGGCTCGCCTGGGCTGCCCGGTCGCTGTCGGCTTGCTGGCTGACGCTGCGCCTGGCTGCCATATTTTTCTTTTTATGAATCTGGCTGCCATATGTTCAAATACCCAGATTTGTATTTAACAAAAAAAAAGAGACATACGCAATAACGTGTAATAGATAACACCATGGATTTGTCACAAACGTGTACATCTGATAAATCCATAAAAATTTAGCATAAACAAGTTCATCTGACATAACCATAATTTTGTTCCATACAAGATCCATGTCATACGAAATAAAGCATGAGTTTGTAATACATCTCCTCACAAATAAGAAAAATTCATCCAATATGTAGCTTAGTCATCCTCATAGGACTTGTGGTGTTGGTTTATGAAGAGGTGCCCTCTCCTAACAAGAACGCAAGCTTGCTGCACAGAAATACAGTACGACAATTAGACGAATGCAAAGAATTAGTATATGATAAATGTGTTAGTATTCCTTACCCTCTAGTGACTCTTCCTGGACTATCCCGAAATATTTCTTCTCTAGTTGGCCTCTGTGGGGTGCTAAATTCTGCTGGCGCAGCTTTTGTAACATTCTTAGTAGGTTGCCTACGCTTTCTACAAGTATAATAAGTTAATAATGACATTGTCATTAAGTTTTTGATAAAGAAAATAATTACGTACCTCTTTTTTGTTGTACCATTGAGTGGGCACTTGGCACTAGCTTGCCTGTGACCTTTTTCACCACATCTTTTGCAAGTCATAGGTCCTCTAATCATCTTCTTTCCCTTTGCATTTGTTGGAGCAGTAGCGTTGTCTAATCCACTGTTGGTACCTTCATCCTGGTTGGTACCATCACCATCTTTGGAACCTTTCTTCTTGTGGCCACCTTCCATCCATCCCTTCCTTCTTAGTTTCCTTCGTCTTCCTAATGGTAATTTACCAAGAGGTGCACCAACTGAAAATGGTAGTTCAACTTGTGGCCATTGTGTTTTGTCTGTCATTGGCTCAATCTCTCTACCATAAGCAGCTCTGAATCTATCAACCGAGTAATAATCATGCACAAACTGTTCAAGGTCAACTCCACGTTCGCGGGTCACAAAGGCCAATACATGTTGACATGGCTTACCGGTGTGTTGCCATTCAAGACAAGTACATGTCCTATTGTTTAACTTGACAATATGCCTCTCAACTCTGCTGCCAAGGTCACACACCTCCGCACTCCAATTAGCACCCGTAACAATTTTTAAGTGGCCCAAGCCTCTAGTATTTGCATTCAACTGAAGCATAATAGCCGGAAGTATCCTGCCGGCCGGGAACCTATATGCAATATTTCTTCTCTTGTTCCATAATACCATGATCATTTCTCTAATCTTATCAGCAAGGTCAGTAACAGGTAAGTCTTTATGGTCTCTTATCCAGTTATTAAATGACTCAGCAATATTATTAGTAATGTAGTCACATTTAATTTCTGGATTGAAAGCATGCCTATACCATAATAGCTTATGATTGGTATGTAACCATTTCACTGCTTCATGTGATTCACTTACCATTTTTGCTATATTGTCATAGAATATGTCCTCTCTATAAGCCCTAGCCGTAGGATATATCTGGCCGAACCCTTTAAACCTCTTTGTAAAATTTTTCACAAGATGATAAAAGCATTCCCTTTGCTCTGCATTTGGGAAAACATTCTTCACTGCGTTCTCTAATCCCTTGCAAGCATCTGAACAAATAGCAAGGATTGGAGGATTACCTATTGCCTTCTTTAACTGTTCCATGAACCAAGTCCAGTTATCTGTATTCTCTGAAACTATGAAGCCATAAGCAACTGGATACATCCAATTATGACCATCAACTGCTACAGCTGCAGCCAAGTGGCCATTCCACCTTCCATTAAGTGTTGTACCATCTATGCTCAAATGAGGCCTACAACCTTCCAAGAAATCATCAATGCATGGTTTAAGAGCACAGAAAAAACGGTGGAAATATATTTCACCATCCACCTGAAGTACCTCAATCTCCACGACACTCCCGGGGCTGCGCTTCATTACCTCGGCCTTCCACCTAAACAACAACTCAAAGCTCTCTTCCCATTTGCCATAAACCTCGGCAAGAGCTCTCTCTTTGCCCCGCCATACAGTGTCATATGCAATTGTGACCTTGTGATCTGTTTGCAACTTCTTCTGCAATTCCTTAGCACCAATATTTGGATCATCTCTAAGTATACTTACAGCCTTGCTAGCTACCCACTTCTGATTCGGAGTTTTAGTTATCCTCCTCATGGTAGACTTACATGTATGGTCATCGACCAAAACTGTTACCTATAAAACACAAAATCAATGAGATTCATATTAATTAATTTACAAAACGGAAGGTGGAATTAATGAAAGCAAATAAATTTATTCACCTCTACAGTGCTTTGGCCTCTATGTTTGGTGCCATTTATCCTCCAAGGGCAACCCCTATTGGACTTGCAATAAGCCCTATATCTCTCCGTACATGACTACTCAACTCCTAAATCAAACTCCTTATTGATAGCAAATTGTCGCACAGCCATCCTAAACTCCTCCATTGTTGGGTATATTGAACCAATATCCATTGGGGGGTTGTTCTTGTCATATGAAATCACCATCTCACTTGGTATAGCATCACTTGTAGGAATGGCGGCACCCTCAGTACCAACATATTGCCCAGTACCAACACCCTGCTCAATACCAACACGCTGATCATTCATTTGGCCTTCATCAACGTGTGTCCCCTCTTCTGTCAAGCCTAGAATTTCACATATCTGTTGTTCACTCACAAGTGCAATACGACCTTCATCATCATGCGTCTCCACTATCTGTAAGCTATCCCAATCAACTCTTTCCACATGATCTACTTCGGACCTAAACAAGTGAAATCAATTTTAATACCAAGACCCTACTACTGTACATGTAAAATAGAGTAACATAACAATTACCATGTAGACGAATGCAGTACTGACGTGTAAAATAATATAAATAATTAATATGTACAATAACATAAATAATTAACTACTGTTATTGATCTATAATACTCTACATGTACAATAACATAAATAATTAACACACCATTACCTTTGGACATCAACGACAGGAAGATTGTACTGTACTGCTGGAGGAGGAACAGTGGGCATCAACGTTCTTGCTAGGGCTAGGGCATTGGGCATCACAGCAGCCTCTGGTGGAGTTTCATCAATCATGGTGCTGGGGTTGGATTCGGGCAGGCCAGAGGCTGCTGAGTCCAGGCCAGAGGACAGCGCAGCCTGCCCTGTGACCATCGCGGCCAGGATAGACGAGGCCGGCTCCGCTAGGGCAGATGGCGCCGCGGCCAAGGACGAGGCCGGCAGGGCAGCGACTGCTTGGCCACCCATGGAGAGCAGGCGTCCATCATCTTCGTTGGGCGGCGGCGTTCCATCCATGGTAGCCGCCTCAGGGAACAGCGGCGTGATGGTCGCGGAACAGGGAAGGAATGGCGGCGTCGGGAGAACGGAACGTCGGGTAGATGGAGTCCTCCGTAAAGGGCAGAAGGGCAAAAGGGTCATACTAGGAGAGAAATACCTGTATTAGGAATTAAAAGGAGTTGAAATAGACCAAATGTCATGGAAAACGAGAAGCCAACGTTTGAAGGATTATTTCTACGAAGACAATGTTTGAAGTCCTATATTTGCGAAGCGCGTTGTTTGGTGTCCTATATCTGCAATTTTCTCGTCCCCAACAGCCGCTCTCTTCCTGCTGCGGCAGTGCCTGCCTGGCCGCCGCTCGTCCTGAGCGAATCCGGCAGCCTCGCCATACCCGGCTCAGGCCAACCCACAGCTCCACTTCTTTTACACCCCTCCACATCGTACGCTCTCCAGCAACCCTCCCCTTCCATATGTTACCTTGGTGCCTTCACTCACCCGGCAGCACACCTGTTCGACGAAATGCCTGCGCCCTGCAGCTGCCGGAGTCTGGAGCTGTCGTGTCATTCACCGGATTGCGCTGGCAGGGTGAAGGCGGTGTCACGGCGGCACTGAGCTGCCTTCTTGATCTGCCAAGATTTGGCATGGTGGCGGCAACGAAGCTGGAGTGCCATTGGCTGCTAGCTGCCTTCGAGGTTGTACACCGATTTGATTCCTGTTTCTCTCGTCAAATGCAATGGGCCAGATTGGCATGCCTGGAAGAGATAACATGTGGCAGTTCTGCTGCCTAAAGATTTGATGAGGATTATAGAGCCAGAACCGTGACAAGATTCAGTCCTCGCTCTTATGAGGCCCTGAGATGACGCTGCCTGAGAGGAGATGGAGTAGGACCTGCAGGAGGTAATTTATGCAACCAAGGTGCCCACTGGAGTGGAACCTCAAGGATGGGAAAAGAATCAGAGATGGAAAGCACCAGTATTTATGTATGTGTGGTTGGTAGGCAACGTAGCATCATCGTCTCCACAACTGCACAACCCAAGCGACTGGCGTGGCCACCATGTTCGCATGATATCTGTGAATAATCCTGAGTCTTGGCCTTGCCTTTATATGTAGCACCACTCATTAGTCTAGTACTGTTTGCATATCAATATCAGAATCCTTTCTCAATGGTGGTTCTTGGCATGTGATGGCCTTGAATGGCTCTGTTGTTAGCTGAGGAGATGCTACACATGCCATTCAAGATGCTACGCCACTGAGGTTCTGAATCTGAAGAGGAAGCTGATCAGTACATGGGCAGATCGGTTTTAAGAGGGCGTCGATGACATGCACAGATAAAGAAAGAAAGTTCTGTATTTACAAAAATGGAATTTATGTGATTCGTAACGCAACACATATTCTGGATGTGTGTTGCCTGCTAACATGTGGTGATGGTGTTTCCATTGGAATGGAGTGGATGGGGATAAGTGAAAAATCAAAAAGGGCATAGCAATTGGTGGGTTAGAACTGAACTGTGAGGAGCTTCAGAGACTATGGAGCAAGGTGTAGCTGGAGAAAACGTGTACAACACAGATGTTAAACTGAGAGACTGCACAGCTACGGAAGTGGTAAACACCAGTGCTAGTATTTCTATGGATTGAAGGTGACGTAGCATTTGCCTTCACCACAACTCTGCAAGTCACCAGCATGGCTATCAAGCTTACAAAATATCAGTGAGCAATCCTGAGTCCTAAGCTCACATGCCCATGTAGCTGTATCTGTCAATATTTGCCTTTTAAGTTCATTTACTGGTAGTGATTTCTTCTCGTCTTCCTCTCGCCTCCGTAGCTAGCTTTCCTGGGCTGAGCATGTCTTCTCATGTTCTGTCTTTCAGGTTCTTCTTTTCTTCTAGTGCCACTGCACTGCACCCAAGGGGGAGAGAACTGAAGCTGCTTCCATTCCCATCTTTTCCGTGCAGCTCTAGTGCAGCTCCTAACACTTGTTCACAGCAAAGTCATCTCCTCTTAGTCTCATCTGCAGGACCTAGAGAACAAACATTATTTCCGGCTGATTCCCATTCTTGTCTCCCTCATGGCAGCAGTGATAACGGTACAAGAAAGAAAGGAAGGAGGAGGAGGAGGAGGAGGGGGAGAAAGAGGAAGGAGACAGCAAAAAATGAAGGGGAGTGTGTTCCATCTGCGGAGGAAGTGTCAATTAGGGTAAATACTCTTTATGAGAGTGGCGACCCCCTTGGGAAGAAGGAGTTGGGCCGGTGCGTGGTACGATGGCTAAAGCAGGGTATGCACTCAATGGCTATAAAATTTGCTTCCACAGAAATGCAGAATGATGGGGCAGCATTCTTACTGGATGGTGGATCATCTGAAGACAACCTCGGTTTTGTGATGCTTGCACAGCCTTATCTATCAGCAATTCCCATGCCCAAGGGACAGGAGGCACTCTGCCTCAAGGCCTCTACTCACTATCCTACCCTCTTTGACCACTGTCAAAGGGAACTCCGTGATGTTCTGTTGCAACAACAGAACCAGGGTCTTATTTCTGATTGGCGCTCCACACAATCTTGGATGCTTCTGAAAGAATTGGCTAACTCTGCTCAGCATCGAGCAGCTGCCCGCAAACCTAAAGCTCCTTCTACGCACAGTACTCTTGGCATAAGCCTTGATAAGACAAGGTTGATGCAGACCAAAATTGAAGGCTTTGTCAAGAAAATGTCAGACCTTCTACATATGGAACGAGATGCGGAGCTAGAGTTTACACAAGAAGAACTGAATGCCACCCCCGTGATGGATGGGAACTCAAAGAAGCCACTCAAACCAGTAGAGTACTTGGTCACTCATGGGCTGTCACATCAAGAACAGTGTGATACCATTTGCAATTTGAATGTTATCAGCAGTTCAACTGGTCAGTGCACTATACTCTTTTTATATTGTTCATTGGTTAGTAATTGTAAATATGTGCTGCCAGGATAGTGATGTTTATCTAAAAGAGTGCTTCTTTTTGGCTAGTAATGTCGTAAGATATGGTTGCATGTATTTATGCATGCAAATATGCATATGCAGATAAGACTAACTTGAGGTTTGATACTCGATGTTGCTATATGAAGCAAAAGTATGTCCTATTTATTAGTCATGTTCTGGAGTAAAAGAACACTTAATACAACTGCTAAACTTTGCTTTAAATCTTGTTTTGTGCAGGGTTGGATGGCCAACATCTGGTCCTATTTAGAGTGAGAGACAACCATAGATTGCCTCCAACCACACTCTCTCCTGGGGATATGGTTTGTATCAGGACATGTGATAACCGGGGGGAAATTTCCACATCTTGCATGCAAGGCTTTATATATAATCTTGGTGAGGATGGTTGCAGCATTACTGTGACACTGAAATCCCGCCGTGGTGATCCTACCTTCTCCAAGCTTTTCGGGAAAAATGTGCGGATTGACAGGATTCAGGCATTGGCTGACGCACTTACATATGAGGTAATGCAATTCAGTTGATGTAACCCCTAGTCCCATGCATCCCTTTAGATGCATGAGATGGGTGTTAGCATTCCGAGCCATGTCAGAGATGTATCAGTCTATCTGTACCTAAAAGGCTAAAAGTAATTTCTTCCCCATACAATACCATTTAATTGTTAGTAATATTTTTTCAAGAGGTAATGCAATTTAGGCACCTAGGCACAGCCTAACAAAACCATTTAATTGTTAATACTTGATACTGTGCAACATTACCCTTCTAAAAAGTTTAACCATATGTATGTATATGATATGCAACCTAGGCACCTAGCCTACATGTTTATAAAAAGGACCCGTAAGGATTCTTAAAGTTCTGAACTTTCTGCATATGATAAACCAAACCTAAATATGTTTTGTAGGAATGCTAGGTATGAAGACAATTGAGACGTAAAAATGAATTAGTTTATAACTGACCTTGCTGTTTTAAAAAATCAGTATCCCCAAAAGTAAGTGGTTGCCGCTGTGCTGAATTAAATTTTGTTTGTGTCAATTCAGTATTTATTTTCTTGTGGGAGTTTCAGGGTAATGTTGGTGCGGTATAATGAATTTTGTTACAAATGATTGTCTATTAGCAATTGGGGCTACGTCTAGTTTCTGAGTAGAAAACTATGAATTTTCTGTTTTATGTGAAGGTTTTCATAATCCGATGAAACTGAGAACTGACTTCTAACATAAATATTTGTATGGAAGAAGTGATCAAGACAGGACTTTTTTGTTGAAAACTGGACAGGCTAATTTTAGGTGTTCTCTGATCACAGCTTTAGATTATTTCATTGTTTCCTACAAGGTTGAAAACATGTTGATTTTATTTCAAGTTTTACTAAAAGGATGAACAAAGCTTGAAAGTTTAGCCTATTGGTTTGTGTATGATTTGGCAGCGAAATTGTGAAGCACTGATGCTTCTTCAAAGGAAAGGTTTACAAAAATGGAATTCTTCCATTGGAGTAGTAGCCACTCTGTTTGGGGACAAGGAAGACATGATGATGATGGAGCAGAATAATCTGGCTGATTGGGGAGAATCAACAATACATGATGATGAGCTATTGGAAAAGCACAACTATGACTTTGATGCCTCGCAGTTAAAAGCTATCACACTAGGCTTGAACAACAAAAGGCCTGTCCTAATAATCCAAGGACCTCCTGGCACGGGCAAGACTGGTTTGCTTAGTTATCTCATTGCATGTGCTGTCCGAAAGGGTGAACGCATTCTTGTAACAGCTCCAAGCAATGCGGCAGTTGATAACATGGTGGAAAAGTTGTCAGATACTGGACTGGACACAGTACGAGTTGGAAATCCTGCTAGGATATCTCCATCTGTTTCTTCAAGGTCCTTGGGAGAGCTTGTGAACATAAGACTTCAGAAGTTCACAGAAGAGTTTGAGAGGAAAAAATCCGACTTGAGAAAGGACTTGAAGCATTGCATACAGGATGATACATTAGCCGCAGGTATACGTCAACTGTTGAAGCAGCTTGGGAAGAACTTTAAAAAGAAGGAAAAGGAAATAATCAGGGAGGTCCTTTCAAATGCTGATGTTGTCCTATCAACTAATATTGGGGCAGCCGACCCACTTGTGAGGAGGATTGGTTGCTTTGACTTAGTAATTATTGATGAAGCAGGACAAGCAATCGAACCCTCATGCTGGATCCCTATCTTACAAGGAAAAAGATGCATTCTTTCTGGTGATCAACGGCAGCTTGCACCTGTTGTTTTATCAAGAGAGGCTATGCAAGGTGGACTAGCAATGTCTTTACTCGAAAGAGCTTCATTGTTGCATGATGAACTACTGACAACGAAATTAACAACACAATACAGAATGCATGATTCAATAGCCAGTTGGGCATCTAATGAGATGTATGATGGTTTGCTCAAATCCTCCCCATCTGTTGCTTCTCATCTTCTTGCTGATTATCCATTTATCAAGGTACTGATGCTCTGTTCCTGTTGTCATAAACCTATCAGAATTTTGCAGGGGGTAGTTTCTCCTCCCAGTTGCCAAAAAGCATGAAATGAAATGCCCCTTTATTTTCAATGCCTTTTAGTTTTAATATTAGTTTCTTAGGGATTTCATTTTTTTATTCAACACAAAATGAATCTGGTCTTGTTGATAGTTTTAATTGGGGTTTGGTAAAATTAAGAAATGCCATCCATTTTTCCAGAACTTTCCATGTTGATTTCATGCCTAAATGAACATGGTTTGCGTGATGCCCTTGTTCATGAGCACACTTCAATTTTATTTTCATGAACCACACTTAAGTTTGCATGAAGATGAAGGGTATAAATTTTATGGAGATTTCTGTTGCTATATACTTACAGTGTGCTGGTATTTATTTGATGTCAGCATTACTCAAGAGTTCCTCCCTTTTGAATTCAATATAGTGTAAACTGCTTCCAATATAACTGGAGCTTAACCCCCCCTTTGTGTAAATAAGTCTTGCCACGGAAGCTAAGAGATGATATATAAGACATGTTAATTACAATTTTGCATGGCTGTAACTACAAAATGTTCCAGGTCATAATAATTATACTAAAATGGGTGTTGGTCATCGTTTGCTTTACAACCGAGTCTTTCAAATGAGGTTTCTTGTCTGGATCTACATATACATGTGTTATTTGTAGTAATAATTTGGTACAGGAACACAACCTCTATGGATGTATATGCAGCGGCTGATTGATTTGATGCAAATCATGTATGCAGTTCTTTTGTATTCAGGGATGATTATTTTTGGCATTTTTAACCTTATAACTTAAGTTTTATGTATTTGAGATCCATTGCTCTAGGCAGGTACAAATGCATCTATTAAAGGTTAATTTGGAGGTCCGAATTGTTATCCAGAAACAATTGCATTTGTTTTACAAGATTGCTTATATTTTATGGTTGCTTAAATGTATGCATCATATTGACCATCTTTCAGGAAACTTGGATAACTCGGTGTGCCTTTCTTTTACTTGACACTCGTATGCCATACGGAAGTTTAAATATTGACTGTGAGGAGCATTTAGACCCTGCTGGCACAGGATCTTTTTATAACAATGGCGAGGCAGATGTAGTTTCACAGCATGTTTTGAACCTTGTACAATGTGGTACTGCCTGTTTTCCTCTAATTAATTAGATCGCACTTAGATTTTGTGTTAAACTTGCAGCACACTATGTATCCTAATTATTGATTTACGCATAGGTTTTATTCATAATTATTGCTGCACAAATTATTGATGACTAGACTGCCGATAACAATTTGTGCAGGTGTCTCTCCAACTGCCATTGCTGTCCAGTCGCCTTACATTGCGCAAGTACAACTATTAAGAGACAGGCTAGAAGATTATCCAGAGGCTTCTGGTGTTGAGGTTTCAACTATAGATAGCTTCCAAGGGAGGGAGGCAGATGCCGTGGTCATTTCAATGGTACACTTTCTTTTAGACACAACTTTCTGGTTTGCTATAAGGTGATCCTGGTACTTCTAATGCCATCTTGAACCGTATAATCTCATGCCGATAAAGTTGCAGGTCATTCTTAACCCAACTTTAAGACTTCTAAGAAGGGATCTAAGATATTTTCTATTCAATCCTATTAGGTTCGTTCAAACACCTTGGGAGCTGTAGGATTCCTTGGCGACAGCAGGCGCATGAATGTGGCCATCACAAGGGCACGCCGTCATGTTGCACTTGTTTGTGATAGTTCCACAATCTGCAACAATGCTTTTCTGGCTAGGCTCCTTCGCCATATCCGTCAGCACGGCCAAGTTAGACATGTTGAACCTGGTTCCTTTGGCGGGGATTCTGGTCTTGGCTACACTCCACCTGCCTTGCCCTCAATCAGTTAGTTTTTCGATTGGCAAGGCATCAGATTTGCAACTTGTCGATGTTGTTTCTGCGTGTATATATAACCACAATTCTCTACTGCTAAAATTGAGAGGTCCATCATGGCCCGAACTATGAGTTTGGCAGATGGGAAAATATAACGTCAGTTGATTGAGAGACTTCCATTGATGATCTAACCAGGTTGTCAACCATGCATTTTCAATCCAGAAGCAAAAACATCACTACTGTGTCTAGTAATGTGGTGCTGCTTGTTGCTAGATGATGGGTTCCTTGTGAATATGAATGCTTGTAATTTGTATATTCCGCTACAGAGATGTACAGCAACTTGAAATCCCACGATTGTTTACACCTTTTATCACGATCGATTGAGTTCAGTAGAGATGTTAATTCTGCTCTCAAATGTAACTCTTGTTTTAAAACATGATATTCGGACCATATATAACGATGGGCTTACATATTATTCATCAATCAAGAAATAAACATGAGTGTTTAGGTGTGAATGAATAGGCCTCCCAACCATGCTCAGTCGCTCATTATATTATCAACAACCGTTAGGTTGACCGTGAACAATATAAATTGTGAGGCAGGTCAATGCCAAGACTAGACCGAAATTCCCGGAATAACTTGGTCGCTAGCCCCCTTGGTCATCACATAAGTGTACTAAAGAGGAGGGAACGAGAAGCACATTACCTTGCAGATGAAAATGGATATCGATCTAAATATGTCTAGTGCACCTGTGTTGAACTGAATTAGCAGCCGTATAGATAGCGCCTCACATTGTCGTAGTTAACAACGATGCCACTAGCAAGGGGACAATAAAGTTCGTGCAAGCCACAACAGGTGCCACAGCACGATACTCTCCTTTTGCCCTGGCCCAGAAAAAAGTTGTTTGCCACTTGAAGGATTAAGGAAATCAAGTTGTCAAAGAGCTTGGAGAACATGCTAGGATTGTGCATAAACAAAACATAGTTGCTGACTTGCTGTACCGTAAACCTAACTCTGGCCAAGTGAGGTTCGTTCGAAAGATCTGGGCAAGTGAGAGTGAGATATCGGACTAGCTGCAGAAAAAATCGGCTTAAAAATTTGGATAGCCAACCCGGCCAAATAAAATTTGGGTAGCCAAAAAAAATGTCCAATTACCTGGACTGCCAAAGACATACATATCGTACGTGGATTAGTATAATTTAGGATACTTCTATCTTATCATGATACCACGAAATGGAAAAACAAAATTACTGCAGCAAAACAGAAAAAAAATCCATATGCTAACCGAATGCTCGCCTCCAGGAAAACCTCTTCTCTTGCACCTATACTGGATACATCATTTTGCATTAGTACTTATAGTTGACTGAAAAATAAAATTTCCATTGCAACACAGGGCAGCATGAACACGTTGGATAAAACACACACAGTACCATTCCCTTCAGAGACACTACTCCAATGTTGCAATAGTACTAAGAAGGGACACGATTTGAATTCATTGACGAACTAACGGACTGCATGACTGGCCTGAAACACTACAAGCACTGAAGATTCAGGTTGAGACCGATCAATAAACAGAAGTTACCCTTAGCTACCTGGACTGTGAGTCTGCAATACAACAACAGTAACAAGACAAAATCGACTGCACACAGTAAGAGACCTAAGGCTGAGACGAACTGATATTTAAAGATTATCCGAGTCTTTCAGATCATCAATGTCGATTGGCGCGGTGAAGGTCCCGTGAGATTTAAAGTAGTCCAGGTGGCTGTGTTGGCGTGAGCGCCGTGAAGCAGCGTACCCGACTTGTACTCAGTGTCCTCCAATGTTGTGAGCATGCGGAACCCCTCGAACTTCCTCACGCCGATAATATTGTCGCCCTCATCTGATTCACCTTTACCATCTTCCACCTCCCTGACTATCACCGGTTGGACTAATGCACCTTTTCCAACACCCGCCATTTTTGCTATCTCTGGATCCTCCTCTTCCTCATCCTGCCCAATGACCTTGACTTCCTTCTCCTGTATAGACATCTCCTCTTTCAGCACGCTATTTTTCTCCCGGTCCACTTCTTGTTCTTGTTCTTTTTCCTTGTTGTGCTTCTCCTCCTCCACCTGCTCTTCTTCATCATCATCATTGTTGTTATCGGTGTCCTCCACCTTCTTTTCTTTTTTGCAGCGGTTGCAGATGATAATTCCCATCTATAACCTCTAGCCTCACTTTCTTCAACTCCATGGCCTGAAACATCTGTTGTGGATCTCTATGCCAGCAGACCTCTTCTTAGCTGAGTCCACGGTCGGCTTCATCTGGCCCTGGATCTCCATGCCACCGTACGTCCTCTGAGATAGCTCCATGGATGGCCTAATTTGTTGATGGACCTCCAGTCCAGATCAGTAGGCTCCTTCTTCTGTTGATTGTGCTCTCCATCCACATACTCCTCCTCTAGCAAATCTAGCCTTTGCTTTGTATTGGAACACAACAAAGCCAAAGAACTAGAGGCGACGTGTATCGTCTCTCGGATCTCATCCTCAGCACCATGCTGAACTTCACCAACACCTTCATGGCCAGTAGCAGCTTTTTCTTTCAGTGCTTTCTTGAGATCACATGGCCCATCAACGCCCGTGCTAGGTTGCCGCCCTCCCTTCACGGAAGATCTCGCCGGCATGGCACGCACGACGATCGTCACTTTCTCTTTGTTGCGCAAATCTGCTGCATAGGTATGGGAGTTTGTGGCTTGTAGGTAGAGGCGAATTGTGGCGCTGAGGGGGAGGAGCGTATAAGGGTGAGGCCTGTGAGCAGAAGTGGAGGGTTTTAACTCGTGTATGATGGCAGTTTGGCATCTAAGGTAGTCTCCTTGGTTCTATCCATTTTCATGGATAGGTGGGGCCTATGTTGCATAATACGGATATGGCGATACGAAATTTTAGAAAAACAACAATACAGGGATATGTAGGATACCTTAAGCTAAAATTTAATTGTCGTAGAATAGATAAATAAAATAAATAATTGATGATGTATTCTAATAAAAACAGTTATAGATGATAATTAAATGTCTCATTCTTCCCCTTCTACAATCTCCCTTTCAAATTCTAGCTCATCAAGTGTGAGGTCGGCTCCTTCTAAAAAGCCAACACCATTAAAGGTCTCAGTGTCATCTCCACCAACATCCAGTCCACTTTAATAATCACTAGAATTCCTTGAAAGAAGACGCAAGTTATTGTGCACATACACCAAATCTTCGGCTCGTTCAGGAGTGAGCTTATTCCTTTTCATGCTATATATGAAAGAATAAGTGCTCCAATTTCTCTCACAACAAGATAAAGATGTTGGGTGTCCTAGTAGCCTCAAAGCTAAATCCTTCAACTCAGGTGTGCTAGCTCCATGGGCCCCCCCATCTTTGCTTTGGCTCAAAATGGGCTCTATCGTCAATTGATTCAGGATCTTCGTAGCCACCCAAGAAAAGAGAAAAATCAGCAAACTGCTTCTTAATCTTGATTAAGTCCTCTAGTTTTGTGAAGAACTTTTTAAGGCATTTGTTCCTCTCAATGTTAATTTCATTGTTGTTGTTAGGGCTAACACGACTAGAGACTTCATTGAGCCAAGTTGGGCTATAGTACCTATCAATATCATCACCATATTTTTTAAATAAAAATTAGCAAGCATAGTTAATGGACAATCATTTAAATAGCAATGTAAGATTTATATTTGTTACCTTGGGTTAAGTGAATGTGCTAAACACTGGAGAGGGGTATAGCTCTTGAGCCATCTAGCATGTCAAATACTCTCTGCAATAGTAAAAAAGATGCTAGTACCGTTCACAATTCCTTCATGCCAGTAGATACAAGCTATCGCCTAAATTATACTTTACAAAAAAATCAGCAGGAATGTTAATAAAAAATCAGCAAGTATAACTTACATGCACTCACCTTCTCTATCATAGTCTCACATCTCATAGATCAAATGAAGGCATGGCTTATCTGTATCGACTGCTCTTAGCATCGAATAAATACGATCGGTGAAATTAACAATATATTGAATGCTATCTCACCATATATCATTGAGAATCTTTTCCTTCACGGCTTGAGATTTACTTTGGTCATCCTCCCTATAAGCCATCCACTTGTCGCTAACAACCATGTGCACCAATGCATCCTTGATGAGCAAGAACCTCTTCAGCATAACAATAATACTTGCAAACCTTGTATCTGTGACCGCAAAAAATTTGAGCTTGCTAAACTCATTGAACATGGACAACCTCATGCTATGGTTCATGATGTAGTTCTTGATGAAGGCGGCATCCTCTGTGATATCATTTATCCAAACAAGTTCTGTGTTGTCATCTTCATCATCCTTCGGAGCACAAATATTCTTCAATGCAAGGTTGAGGGTGTGTACCACGCAAGGAGTCCAAAAAATATTCTTACGCCTCGATTCAATCATCAATCAGACACCTTTAAAGTTTGATGCATTGTCTGTGATTACTTGGACCACATTCTTTGGTCCAACTTCCTCTATCACCTCCTTCAATCGATTAAAGATAAATTCCTTATTTTTGACCTACAGTTAAAATATTAAGAACATTAGAGCCTAAAAGGTGAAAAATTGAAAATTACAAGATCAAAGTACTTGCTACTAGTCTCTTACCTCTCCTTCTGTGTTGATTGATTTTAGGAACATTGGACCACCCTCAGTCACAGCTAGAAAATTTAAAATTGGTCGCCTTTGTGGATCACTCCACCCATCCGTTGCAATAGTGTCACATACCCAAAAATCCAGGGTCAAGAAATTTTTGCCAAAACCAAATGACAGTGAAATTCTTCGATTTTGTGAACCAAAAATTTTTATTTCTAACTTAGGAAAAGTACCTCAACCTATTGCATGATTAAAATTTGAGAACAAATTAAAACTTTTTTATTTTTTGACTTAGAATGTAGAAACAAACATACATGTGTGCATGCATGTGCATAAAGTCATGGCAATGAGTCCCTTGTGTGTTTGGAATTTGGTTTGCATCTCATGATAGGATTCATGGGCATAAACAAAAGAAGACAATTTCACTAAACAAACTTATAGCATTCCTTGCGAGGATACTTCAAAGATATGGCAAAGAAGTTGATTAACATCACCTCATGTTAGGATAAGTCAAAAATATAATTTTTATAGTGATTCAGATGCATGTACGAAGTGGGAACACATAAACATAGAAAGGTTACCCTAATTTTCTAAAATAACCCAAGATAAAATCATGGAAAAATTCATGTAGGTGCCCCTCACTATATTTAACTCACTATAATTTTGGTACAATTTAATAATTAAGTTTGATTTCTCAAAGCAAATTAGGCAAGAAAGTCAAACAATAGGCTAATTAATATCCTTATCGGCTAAGACGACATATTGTCTAAAAGTTCATTAAAATACACATAAGTGTATATATGAAATAATTTAATCAAATACTAGGTTAATTATCATGAATAAATATAATTTTTCTGGAAATTTTCTCCTCTGTTTAGGCCTTCTAAAAATTCAAACTAGTTTTCAATTAGGCCATCTTTGTTTAATTTCTGTGAACAATTCACAAATGATTTTTGTGTGCAACCAAAGAGAATGGAATCTAGGAGTAAACATATACCTCCAGAAAAATTGTCACTAATTTATCAGGTCCACACAACAAGTTATGAAACTACAAAAATTGGGGAGAGAAATAATTCTGAAAATTTAACTAAACCACTTTTACTTGAGTTCCTACCCATCCCTCACTCACCCACATAGCCTATCACGCTCAGGGCCCATTTGGCAGCCACGCTGGCTCGCCCTCATGCTGTCCCTCACCCACATTCAACCGAGAACGCGTGAGATGTAAAATCAAAGTATGTTTGATTCTTCTATGGTGATGAACAATTGGCATCTGTGGTTATTGGTTTTGATATTTGGAGATTACTAGCGAAGTGGTTCTGGAGATGATTGGATTTTCATATGGTGAATAGTGTTTCGAGGTCCGGTCAGACCGGATGTGTGTCACTGGTCAGACCGAAGGTCTGTGTGCGGTCAGACCGGGTGTGTATCACCGGTATGACCGGGTGACTTTGTCCGACTGCAGGCCGACTTTGTGTCGGTTTCGATTTTTGGGATGTTTCCTTGCATATCCATAATTATTTCATGTTTCTATGCATATGAATATTGTTGTGTGCTGACAATGAGTCAAGTTGGAGATAGCTTGTGCTCGGATATGGTTTCTTTGTTTAATTCATGTATAGGTAATTTTTACGTCTCGGGAGAGTATTGTCGGTGATAGAGTTGGAGTCAACATGGAGATAAGGTGACGTCTGAGAGAGATCATGCAGGATACTAAGGCTAGAAATTGATGCACGTGGTTGGTGAAGTTTCTATATGACATACGATGGAGATATTGTGTGTGTATGGGATGCGGAGTTGTAATTTTTGAAGGAGTTCAATTTTGTGACAATTTGATTATGTAAAGTTTGTTTCTTGTACGGGAAGGTATCCTAGTGGATTAGGACTTCTTGTATGAGTAGGATTCGTGGCTTTGGGCTGCCTATCTTGTGTATAAATAGAGAGGGAAGGCGTGGCTTCTCGGTATGAGTTTTAGAGAGAGTTGAGTTGAGAAAAAGTTTGGGTTTCGAGTTTAGTCGAGATTTTGTGAGGAGTGCTGTTGTTGCAATTTGTAAACACAGAGAGAAGTAATATATTTTCAATCTACTTTGAGAGTTCTTCAATTTGTGCCTTCTCAGGTGCGATGGTCCAATCGGCGAGATACCTACGGTTAGACCGGAGCTTCTCACTGGTCAGACCGACCAGATTATGGCGGTCAGACCGGCGCTCGGTGGCAGGCGATCTAGCAGCATCCGGCGGTCAGACTGGGTATACATCACCGGTCAGACCGACGGCTTCAGCCGATCGGCTCGATAACTTCGGTTAGACCGTGCGACGTCGAATTTCGAGGGTAAATTCTATTTCCGCTATAAGTTTGGTTTTTGGGTGTACCAACCATTCACCCCCCTCTGGTTGGCTTAGTTTTGGGTATTCGATCTTACAAGTGGTATGAGAGCCTCGTTTTCTTCTTTGGATTTTTATCGATCTAAAGTTTTAAGCCATGTCTGATAAATTTTCAACTACGCCACATGTTTTTGATGTACGGATTTTGCTTATTGGTGTAGTAAGATGCAATCTTATATCATGGCTCAAGATTATGATGTTTGGCAAAAGGTTGCTATTCCTTATGAGATCCATGAGGTTATTAATACTGAGGCTTTGAAAATTGAGTTTAATAACAATTGCAAAACTTGTAATATTTTATTGAATGGGATTTCTCGTTCGGATTTTGATCGTGTGTCACATCTTCAAACTGCCAATGAGATTTGGATTGCTTTGAGAAACTTTCATCAAGGAACTAACAACATTAAAGAACTTCGTCGAGATCTTTTCAAAAAGGAGTACATAAATTTGAGATGAAACCTGTAGAAGCTTTGAATGATTATCTTGGTAGGTTTAAAAATATTTTGAGTAGTCTTGGATCTGTTAATTGTGCTTATGATAGAAATTATCCACAATCTGAGGTTTCTCGCCACTTTTTGAATGGTCTTGATATGTCTATTTGGGAGATGAAAGTTACTGTTAGTGATATGCCCTAGAGGCAACATGGAGATGTTGGATATCACGTCAATGTTTATGTATTTATGAATAAAGTGTTATTCAGTTCCATGAAATAGACATCTTGTATTGATCAATAAGTACGTGACTTATTTATGAGACTCAATATGCATGAATCTATTTCTAAATGATCCCTGATCATATATCATATTATTGGAACTAATATGATTCTAAGATCGGCATGTTTCTAATTGATGATCATGTCTCGTAGATCATGGGTATGGAGATACCAAATCGATAAACATGGGCATATGTGTTAGGGAACACATTGTTGGATAGACCCACCATGAGACACTACAGGAATCAATGTGCCATTAGTTGGTCTCAGGTAGTGTTGGTACAAAGTCCTTAGACCTGAGATCACCATGGATTTCAACATGTGTAGTAGCCTACTTTGGGACTACCAAACGCTATTCCGTAACTGGGTAGTTATAAAGGTAGTTTTCGGATTTGCTATGAAACATGGAGTGGGATGTGAGTGATCAAGATGGAATTTGCCTCTCCTTTGGAGAGATATCTCTGGGCCCCTCGAGGTAATGGATTATGGAAATGCATGGCCATGCTAAGTTGATTGAGGAGTCAATCAACAGACAGATAATCCAATACAGTTCGAGTGAAGGTTAAGCTATTAAAGGGATGGCACACATCATTCCTATAGCTTAATTGGTATCGTGAGGCAAAGGGATTTGTGTACACATTATAGGTTCAGAGCCGATAATATATTCTTGTATACTATGGTGTCAATATGTGCTGCTAGGCGCCGCTGTTGACAGGTCGGCTGAGTTGGACTCGAGCGACGATCGGCTAAGTTAGACTAGAGCCGAAACCAGAGTAGACCTGAACCTACAGGGTCGCACGCTTAAGGGGATAAGAACAGGCATTCGAGTTGGACTCGAATATGGCTCGATTGGATAGGGATCCGATCGGATAGAGTCATATAGGCTTACGACGTATGGGCAGCCAACTCTGTGAGATTCGGATAGGATCCGATTCAAAATAGAGTCCTGATCGGCCACTAGTCCCAGTCAGCCAACTCTATATAAAGGAGGGAGGGGTGGAGAGCTGCGGCACGTCAATTGCATCGCTTTGAACCGAATCCGCAACAGAAGTCGCCGAGATCAATCTCCACGGAAACTCTCCCCACCTTCGAGCCAAACCCTAGCCTTGCATCGCGTGCTAGCACACGGGTGTTCGGCGTTCTATCCCCGGACGTGTGAATACCGGTAGAGGCGCCGCTACGTTGCGCGCTGTTCATCAGTGTGGTACTTCGGAGCAAGGCGGCTGCGCGGATCGGCTGCGGTCGAGCGCATCGGAGCGAGGCGCGAGAACACGATCGGACGACTCGGATTGGCTGCGGCATCTGCGAATCGGCTGATTGGCGAATCGGCTGTCCCCGGGTATCGGCTGTCGGCTTGTGGGAATCGGTTGTCATCGGCTGCACTGTTCCAGATCGGATAGCCTTGATTGGCTATTTCCGCTGCATACTCTAATCGGTAACGATCTATCGGCCCTTACTTGCAAGTGTTCCTGGTTTGTGCGGTAAAAAGTTTTTGTTTTCGGCTAGCGTAGCCTCCGCGTAACCCTTCAGTTACTTCTATTCAAGAGTATGTTAGTATGGCTACCTTGACTTTTGATTCGCTTTACACAAAACTCAAAACTCATGAGATGAATATTCTTTCTCGAAAAACCGAATTCTAAGTCTAGTGCTTTGGTTTCTTCTTCCACTTCTTCGGACGTTGTTGCTTCTTCATCGACTCCCACTGCTCTTGCCCTGATTAATACCATGTCCGATGAGCAACTCGAACAATTCAAGGAGGAGGACTTGGCTTTGATTGTTAACAAAATTTCTCGAGCTATGAATAAAATCAGGTACAGGAAAAGAGGTGGACCAGCTCGCTGTTTTGAATGTGGTGCTTTAGATCACATTCCCTCCAATTGTCCTAAGCTTGGGAGAGGCAAGAAAGAAGATAAAGGTGGGGATAAGACCAAGGAAGACAAGCCTAAAGGGAAGAGATCCGAGGAGGTGATGAGGAAGGTGCTGAGCAAAGTCTATGCCTCTTTTGAACCATTAAGCGACATAGATTCTGATAGCGATGAAGACAATGAGAAGGACAAGAATATCTCCGGCATTTGTCTCATGACACGTGGAGAATCAGATCTTGAGGATGAGGACAATGAGGTAAGTTCTCTTGAGGAAGCTATTCTTGTTTTAAGTGCAAAAAATAAAAAGTGTGAAAAGATGTTTAAAAAATAAGAATTTGTGCTTGAATCTTTAAATGTTGAAAGTGCCAGATTAAAATCTCTTATTCCTAATGATGATGAATGCAAAAATTGTGAGGTTTTAATGCTTGAAATTTCTAAAATGAGAGATATCAATGATTCTCATGATTCGAATACCAAACCTTGTTTAACATGTGATGCTAATGAGATAAAACTAAAAGATGCTTTAGCTCGTGTTGAGCACATGGAGGACATTGTTAAACAAGGGAGTATTTTCTTGCTCCAAATGTCGTAAAAACAAAGGTGTCATGATAGGTTGTGAAAATTGTGCGAATTTGGAAAAAGAGGTTTCTTATTTGAAAAGTGCTTTGAAAAAAAATTTCTGATGGTAAGAAACAACTCAACATGATTTTGGATCAATCTAAAGTGACTAGCAACAATAGGGGTATAGGTTTTGATGCTCATGATTATTTCACCAAAAATCCACCCAATGTTTTGAAAATGACTGAACATGGTGAAATTTTGGCAAAACCTAATGATGTGAAGACAATTTTTAAATCTGCAGGAAATATGCCCTCTTTTTTGTTTATCTAAAAGAAACTAAAACTAATATTTCAAAATCATCAACTACTAGGGAGAAGTTTACTTGCTCTTTTTGTGGTAAAGATGGTCATCTTGTTGGTTTTGTTTTAGGTTAGCACGGAAACAGAAAAAGAAAGATAAATTAATTTTGCAAAATCAAAGAGGCAAAAATATGGTTTTCCCTCGGGAAGACCGGTAAGACCACTGATGGATCACCCGGTCGGACGGTGGCACTGTGATCGGCCACGTCGCACGCTGTGTCGACGGCCAGCTGGCACGCGATCGACCGGGTATTGTCTCGGGCGGATGACCCTAGCACGCGGTCGGAGCCCGGCTGTGATCGAGCCGGCATCTGCATCTGTCGGACCGGTCCCGAAGGGATTTTTCTAAAAATTCTAAAGCTGTTTTGCACGTGGATATATGTCTATTGGATCTACTGGTCGTGTGTCTCAATACTGGATTCCTAAATTTCTTGTGACTAAACCCAGTACTGAGGCTTCAACATCTTCTTGTGCATAGGCTTTGGTGGCGAGGAAGGAGAACATGTGGATCGTGGATTCTGGTTGTTCGTGGCACATGACCGGAGATAAAAATTTGTTCTCCTATCTCAAGATGGCATCTAATACTGAATCGATTATCTTTGGAGATGTTTCTACAAGTGCCGTTCTCGCTATAGGATCTGTCAAGGTAAGTGACAAGTTTGAATTCAAAGAAGTAGCTTTGGTTGAGGACTTAAAGTATAATTTGCTTTCAGTTTCACAAATTGTTGATGAAAACTTTGAAGTACACTTTAAGAAAATTGGAAGTAAAATATTTGATTCTTGTGGTGATTCTGTGTTGAATATTTTTTGCTACGGTAGAGTGTTTAAAGCTGATTTTGGAAATCCTATTTCACCTGTGTAACATGTTTGGTTGCGAAATTCAACAAAGATTTAATGTTTTGGCATCACAGACTTGGACATGGTTGTTTTGATCATCTCACTAGGCTAAGTGGTTTGGATCTTGTTCTTGGGTTGCTTAAACTTAAGAAAGATCTTGATTTGGTTTGCGAACCATGTCGTCATGGTAAAATGGTTGCTTTTTCACATACTCCTATTACTTCTGTGATGACGGATGCACCGGGACAGCTTTTACACATGGACACTGTTGGTCCAGCTAGAGTGCAATCCGCTAGAGGAAAGTGGTATGTGTTGGTTGTTGTTGACGATTTTTCTCGATATTCTTGGGTTTTCTTCATGGCAACTAAGGATGAGGCTTTTGGACACTTTCGGAGTTTGTTTCTTAGATTGAATTGTGAAATTTCTGGTTCTTTGAAGAGAATTAGAAGTGATAATGGAGGTGAATTTAAGAATGCTTCTTTTGAATAATTTTGTAATGAAAAAGGTATTGAACATCAATTTTCTTCTCCTCGTGTTAAGAAAATTATTCTCAACAATTTAGAAACTAACAAAATTGTTGAGACTTGTGAAGTCACTTTTGATGAGGCTAGTCCATGTACTAGACCAGAACTTGCAGGTACATTGTCACGAGCTCAGGGGGAGGATGGTCGTATTTTTGAAGATGAAAGCGACAACGACGATGACGAGGTCGACCTAGCCGGTCAGACCGCTCGAGTGCCGTCGGTCAGACCGGCAGGGGCCATCCACCTCGGGTTCTGTCGATGCAAATCAAGGTGATTCTTCGGAAACTACAACCAGTGAAGGTACAGAACGTGAATCAACTATAGAAATCATTGCTCCTTTGCACATTCAACGACGACATCCGCCAAAACAAATAATAGGTAATATAGATGAGTGAACTACGAGATCAAAGGTAACTACTCATGATGATTCTACAAATTCTGCTTTTGTTGCTTCTTTTGAACCCAAAGGTGTTACTTATGCATTAACTGATGAATCGTGGATTAACGCCATTCAAGAAGAACTTGAAAATTTTAAGAGAAACAGTGTTTGGACTTTAGTTGAACCACCTTCAGGACATAACATTATTGGAACCAAGTGGGTTTTCAAAAATAAACAAAATGAATATGGTTTAATTGTTAGGAATAAAGCTAGACTTGTTGCTCAAGGTTTTACTTCGGTGGAGGGTTTGGATTTTGATGAAAATTTTGCTCCTATTGCTAGGATTGAGGCAATTAGACTTTTGTTAGCTTTTGCTGCTTCAAAAGGTTTTAAATTGTTTCAAATAGATGTCAAAAGTGCTTTTCTAAATGGATTTATATAGGAGGAAGTTAATGTTAAACAACCACCGGGTTTTGAAAATCCTGATTTTCCCATCCATGTTTTTAAATTGTCTAAAGCTCTGTATGGTTTGAAACAAGCACCTAGAGCATGGTATGATAGACTTAAGAACTTTTTGCTTGCAAAAGGTTCTCAAATGGGAAAGATTGACAAAACGCTTTTTGTTCTTAAGCATGGTGAAAATTAACTTTTTGTTCAGATCTATGTGGATGATATCATCTTTGGTTGTTCAACTCATGCTTTGGTTATAGAATTTGCTGAGACTATACGCAGGGAATTTGAGATGAGCATGATGGGTGAGTTGTCGTACTTTTTGGATTGAAAATTAAGAAAACACCTCAAGGTACGTTTGTGCTTCAAACGAAGTATACCAAGGATCTTTTGAGACATTTCAAGATGGATAATAGTAAGCCAATTTCTACGCCTATTGGTTCTACTACTGTGTTGGATCCTAATGAAGATGGTGAAGCTGTGGATCAAAAAGAGTATAAAAGTATGATTGGATCTTTGTTGTATCTAACTGCTTCTAGGCCAGACACAATTTGCTGTGTGTTTGTGTGCACGCTTTCAAGCTTCTCCTCATGCTTCACATCGTCAAGCGGTCAAGCGAATAATGAGGTATTTGAATCATATACTTGAGTTTGAAATTTGGTATTGTACTTCATCTTGTATATGCTTAAGTGGTTATTCCGATGCTAATTTTGCGGGTTGTAGAATTGATAGGAAAAGTACTAGTGGAACATGTCATTTTCTTGGTACATCATTGATTGCATGGTCTTCTAGGAAACAATCTAGTGTAGCTCAATCAACTGCTGAATCAGAATATATTGCTGCTGCTAGCTGTTGTTCTTAGATTCTTTGGCTTATTTCAACTTTGAAAGATTATGGACTTACTTTTGAGAAAGTTCCTCTTTATTGTGACAATACAAGTGCTATTAACATTGCTAAGAATCCTGTACAACACTCACGCACAAAACACATTGATATTCACTTTCACTTTTTTAGGGATCATGTTGAGAAGGGAGTTGTTGAATTGAAATTTTTGGATACTAAGTTGCAACTTGCGGATATTTTCACTAAACCATTGGATTCATCTCGCTTTGCTTTTCTTCGAGGAGAGTTGGGAATTATTCATCCTTTTGGCATGGTTTGAGGGGGAGTTTTGTGCTCTTGGTTTTATCAAGCAATTTTTGAATGAAGTAAATTGAAAAAAGAGAGCTTTGTTTATACATATAGTATTTTCATGTGCATGCTAGCAATACTATGAAGGTTTATTTATCACTAGCATAGCTTGTATGTATTCTAGTATTTTTATGAGGCTTAGATTTTACTTTTAAGTGAAATGATGCATGACACTTTAATATCATACTTGAATTAATGAAATATGCAATGTTGATACTAGTGCATGTTTTGGATTATAAATGCTTATATATATTGTGTTGAATTATTATTTCTCAAATTGCTTTAAAATTGCTCATTGTGTAAGAATAAAATATTATCTATGAGAGAAAAACACCAAATTCTTGAAAACAGTCTTGACGACAAGGACGTATTCGATGTGAGCAACAATAATGGGTGCCGAATCCTTGGAAAAAGTCTTCACGACAAGGACGTACCCGAAATATTTGAGAGAAAAAATATGAGCAAAAGTTGGCTCAAATAAATATGAGAAAAATTCTCCTCATTATTATGTGCAAAAAGCAAATTTGAGAAAGAGTAATGGTTGCAATAGGTATATATATTTGGATTTATTTTTCAACCTATGTGCTTGTAAAGACGTTGCATTATAAATCGTCTGAATACATGAATTTTGATTGCATTTTTGATCTTAATTGTCAAATTTTTGATTCATGATTATACTCTAATGCATATTTGTTATATAATTGATGTGTTTATCTTCTTATTATTGCAACACATGACATGACTTGCACTATGTATGGTGCTAAGCTCTTAAATTAATGAACATAATTCTTATGCTTGATGAAATCATTGTCAAAAGGGGGAGAACAAAGTTAAAAGTGGTTAAAAGTGCAAGTTTTTTGGTCAAGAGATTTTCTTTCTTTTCAAAAGGGGAGAAATGTTCTTTGATTTTTGAGCACTCCGTTGCTTTTTACTATTTTTATTTTTTATTTTTCCAAACACCAAAACAAAACATTTTTACTTGGTTTGCCAATGTGTTCATCAAGGGAAAGATTGTAAAATAAAAGTGTGTTTGATTCTTCTATGGTGATGAACAATTGGCATATGTGGTCATTGGTTTTGATATTTGGAGATTATTGGCGAAGTGGTTTTGGAGATGATTGGATTTTTAGACGGTGAACAGTGTTTCGAGGTCCGATTAGACCAGATGTGTGTCATTGGTCGGACCGGGTGTGTATCACCGGTCTGACCGGCTGACTTTGTCCGACTGCAGGCCGACTTTGTGTCGATTTCAGTTTTGGGATGTTTCCTTGCATATCCATGATTATTTCATGTTTCTATGCATATGAATATTGTTGTGTGCTGACAATGAGTCAAGTTGAAGATAGCTTGTGCTCGGATATGGTTTCTTTGTTTAATTCATGTGTAGGTAATCTTTACGTCTCGGGAGAGTATTACCGGTGATAGAGTTGGAGTCAACTTGGAGATAAGGTGACGTCTGAGAGAGATCATGCGGGATACTAAGGCTATTGATGCACGTGGTTGGTGAAGTTTCTATATGACATACGATGGATATATTGTATGCGTATGGGATGCAGAGTTGTAATTTTGGAAGGAGTTCAATTTTGTGACAATTTGATTATGTAAAGTTTGTTTCTTGTACGGGAAGGTATCCTAGTGGATTAGGACTTCTTGTATGAGTAGGATTCGTGGCTTTGGGCTGCCTATCTTGTGTATAAATAGAGAGGGAAGGCGTGGCTTCTCGGTATGAGTTTTAGAGAGAGTTGAGTTGAGAAAAAGTTTGGGTTTCGAGTTTAGTCGAGATTTTGTGAGGAGTGCTGTTGTTGCAATTTGTAAACACAGAGAGAAGTAATATATTTTCAATCTACTTTGAGAGTTCTTCAATTTGTGCCTTCTCGGGTGCGACGGTCCAACCGGCGAGATACCTACGGTTAGACCGGAGCTTCTCACCGGTCAGACCGACCAGATTGCGGTGGTCAGACCGATGCTCGGTGGAAGGCGATCCAGCAGCATCCGGCGGTTAGACCGGCTCGATAACTTCGGTCAGACTGTCTGACGTCGAATTTTGAGGGTAAATTATATTTCCGCTATAAGTTTGGTTTTTGGGTGTACCAACCATTTACCATCCTCTGGTTGGCTTAGTTTTGGGTATTCGATCTTACACGAGAGAGAGGGAACGACACTCTGGATGCCAGCGACGCATGGCCGTGACGTGTCAACGCCGCAAGACTCCTCCGCTCGCCCTCAAAACTCACCCGGTTGTGTCGCCCAACTTCACTCTTCACCTCAGTGCCGACCAAATCGAGGGAGAAAGCACTAGCTCTCCCCTTCCATCTCATCTTTGTCGTCGTCCGTGAGGAAGACAAAGGCCGCCGTCGCCAAGGAGCTATGGTCATGTCCACTTCTCTAGTGTTCTCTAATCTCCTCTCCGCACCGGTTCAATCCGTGTTGATCTTGTTTCATTCCAAGCAGTGGTTCGTCGGGAACCGTACCCAGTGTCCTGGAGCACGCACCAAGCACCGCCGCCGCCATGACGTTGTCGCCTTTTGAACACCATGGACCAAATCAGGCCGAGCCACTATGCCATCAGCATCGCCTCGACCTCCTCTTCAAGACGCCCCAAGAACCCTAGCCAATGATCAAGTGAATGCGTAGATCGACCGTCTTCTTCCTCAGCTCCGGCCGCCGCTTTTTATCACCGATTCCGATCGCTCCGGTGAGCTCCGCGTTGATTCATTGTACATGTACCCTCCCTAGGACCTCATCACCATCATGCATGCCTTACTCTGGCAGCTCGTCAACCTGTTCATGTTGTCGCTGTTCACCCAAAGAGGAGTGCCGCCACCGAGGCTGTTCGTGAGATTTCACCGACGACCAGCCCTCACAAAATGATGAGCTTTAATATAGAAGTATAAAACTTGGCACTCAAAGTGCAAATTCTGTCTCTAAAATTTATCTAAAGAAAATCACACCTAAAGGTTGCACAAATTTATAAAATGCATAGGAAATTCAAATTGACTTATTTTCGGACAAACTCAAATGATAAAGATTCCTCAACATACACCCTCTGATTAGGAAAAATAAAAGCATATAATTACTTGGTGCCAAATGCATGAAAAACTAATGCCATTTAAATAATGAGTTTTAGATAAGCTGAAATTTAGGGATTTATGTAAAATTCATTTTAACTCCTTTTTGAGTAAACTTAATTTCTGTAGAATCATCAATACTTATACTTTCAAACTATAAAATAAAAATATATGCTTACTATATAATATAATCTCTTTAATATTTATATAAGGAATAAACCACTTAGTGCACACTACAACTTGTAAAATTTTTAGAAAATTCATCTTTACTCCATTTTCAGTGAACCAAATTTCTATAGAACCATCAAGTAATAAATTTCAATTACATAAAATAAAATATGGGAACTCCTATACAAAATGTGTCAATAAACCTTAAATATATAACTTGGGTGCTAAACACCTTAGTAGTAGTTAAGCACTATATATATAAATAAGTGTAAAAGAAAATATATATATATATATATATAAGTAAACTAGTTCTAAGTAAATAAAAATAAAACCTGTTGGGCCGTAGAACACATAAGATCCATCCCTAATCATCAAAACTCGACACAGTTAGCTCATATAACCATTCCTAGGTTGATATGTTAAATAACTAATATAAGAACACTCCCTAGCTTATAAAATTGGGGTAAAATAATGTAAACTCTAAAATGTTTGAACTAAGATTAGGTTGGTTAATTAAATTATACATATTTATACATCTCTAGCAAATAAACATGACCTGGGTATAAAACATCTAAGGTCTTACAAACTTAAGGACTATGTGCCTAGAGCACGTTATAACTTGTAAAATGCATAAGAAATTATTAGTAACTCAAAAAATTATGAAACCAAATATGTTAGTCTTATAAAACACACCTCTACTCTCCTCAGATGTTATACCTAATAAAAATCACTTTACAAAAATATTTTAAACACTACCTAATTAAATACTACCCTATACCGAGTAAACTTCAAAAATCAATAACTCCTAAATGGAGTAATATAAATTATAAATTCTTTTACCTAAATTCATTTTAGATCAGTACCTACTCAATGTGCACAAATCATGCATTTATAGCATTTTGTATTTTTGCCTATTTTCGGTGTTTAATTGCATATCGTGCTTTTTATTTAGATAACTGCATAAACAGAGAAGGAGTGAATTAGGTGCTGACATTTCTTAAGATCAAGGCAAGTTCTTCCCCTTTCATCCTTTGACCACATTGAATCCCATGATTTGAGGGATGAAATTGTTTGTTTGCAAAGTTGCATATGAACTTAGACTATATCGATATTTAAAATTTGGTTATGGTAGTTATGACCTATTTGTTGCATACCCTACCTTGAATAATTGTAATCCTTGCTGTTTGTACCCCTAGAAATGGTTAGAGTACATTCCTTGTGCTCAAATGGGTTTATATATATGCTTTATGCTAGCCTTGCTTAGAACTATGCAAATGCTTATTCCATTGATAAGTAAAATGTGATTTTGATAAGTGACCCCTTGCTGAAATGGTTTGAATTTGATGAGTATTTGCAAACTAAAATGTGTAAAAATGTGATTTTGACTTGGGCGGCAAGTAGCATTCATATGGTGTTAGTTGTATGCTAATAGGGGGAGAGATGTTTGCCTAAGTCCATAAGGACTGAACTTGTGTCACCAACTAAAAGATAACCTTCCATCCACATGTGCTAGTATGGGATGGCCTAAGCTGAGTAATCTACTTAGCACCTAGCCTTGCACTATGGCAGGCCGATGTGTATGAGTTCGTATAACTTAGAGGAACTTCCTATTTACCCCGATGTGGTAGTTTAGGTGGCTAAGTCTGTCCAATACAACGATATTGTGCCACGTGGTGGGCTCCTGTCGCGTCCGCCACCACGGCATTAAGTTTAAGGCATGGGCCTACCACTTAACGGTTCTTTCCAGTATGCCTAGAATGGAGGAACACGTATCGTGCTGGTGCAAGGCCAGAGATAAGTAGTGTAAAGGCTTCGTTGTGACCTCTATACTGTACTCAATATGTAGAGTATGATGGTACCGACGGGTACCAGACAAAACTAGAGCGATTCATATCATCTGGGTAAAGCTGTACAAACTCTGCAGAGTTCTTGAAACTAATCGATTAGCCGTGCTCATGGTCAAGAGCACTTTTGTGAAGTGTCAGGAGTATAGACTCTATTATTTCAAAAATGTGAACATGTGACTTGTCTTGAAAATAACAAAATGAGTTGAGTTGTGTGAGTGTGATGATATATTATGACATGTTGTCATGGAGGACAACAAGATGATGATAATGATGGAAACATAATGAAATTAATGATGAAACTTAAAACTTGGTTTTGATAATTGAATTGTCAATTCCTTTGAAAAAGAATTGTGAAATAAAACTTGCTTTAGGCTGAAAATGAGCTACACATATAGCCTCCTTTGAATATATGCCTTACATGTAGTATGTTAGGTTTGACTTGTGCTTGCCGGTACATTAACTTGTTTAATGTATTGACTATTGTTGTTGGAATAACCTTGGCTTGCAGGTTTAGTCTGAGTCTTTGAGTGATGTAGGTTTCGATTCGCTTCTTCTAGGATTTGAACTTAACGGGGTAATCCCCTAGTCAGTGTGCTTGTGATTGGGTAGTGAAGCTTCCGTTGTTCTCTGATATATTTATTTGTCCGGTCGGCCTATGTAATTATTAAGTTGATGTAAGGTCTTAAGTTCTTTCATCTTAAATTTGTTTGCGATGTATGTCCATGCTTAAGATGAAAGTGTGAATCTAGTGCACATCCTGGTAACTAGATTTACATAAGTATGAGTTAAGGATATTTGAGATGTTGTAGATTTTTAGCCATTTTTGTCAAGTCTCCTTAATGTGTAACACATCTGATCGCCGCCTTCGAGTGGTTTGAGGGGCACATGTCAGGCTGAAGTTGGCTGGCAGGCTAGAGGCCCAACAATATCTCCAATATTCTTCTCTCGAGGCTCCGGATGTTCCATTATGTTTGTTAGATGTGTTGAAGTGTTTCACTTCATCTTGCAAATATAAAGGGAAGTCGGGGTGCCTTCGACATGCATGGTATCAGAGCAAATACCGATTATAGGAGCCCCTTAAGTTGGTCGCTAAGAATGGATTCTCAAAAATTATTTTGAGGGCTTTGCTCTCAGCTACAAACTATTTTTGAAAACCATATTCAATCCTATATCTCATCTCTCTCTAGAGATTATTCTACTCTATGTCTCTATTTCAATTTTAAAACTCTTATCTTGCTCTGTAGGACCGAAGCCTTTTGAATGTTTGTATTCCTGTGAAAATGGGCTTGAAAACACTTAATAATCATGACAAATCAGAACCAAAGTGTTTAGAAAAATTTTTTAAATCTCTTTGCAAACTATTCCTATGTGTTAGTGCGATTTTGCAAAACATCGGGTCAGAAATAGCCTTTAGTGCATGAGTTTTGAAATGAGTTGTTAAAACTTGAATCTTGATAGACGTTATAAGGATTCCAACTCCTAGTGTTATCTCTGCACTAAGGATGAATTGGGAAAAAATTTGAGCTCCTCATTCTTGACTTTTCAAAATTTTACCGATATGACCTAAAGCAGGTAGTTTGGTATAGGATGAGAGTTGATGTGCTTAAACCTCTAGATTGTTTTCTTAGATGGACCTCTCCAAAATTCATCTAGCCCCGGGAACATTCTAACATAACGAGACTAAAAGATGATAAATTTAGATAACTTAAAACTTGAATAATGTTTTATTTTGTGCCGGTTATCTGCATTCTGGAATTTTGAGATCAGTCTGCTTAATAATTTTGCATAGTCTAAACCATAGTACAGAAACCTGAGAATTTTTACCAGCAACATGCAGACTAACTCAGTAAGCTTCATGAATTTTTGCCTAATTTTTAGACCCCTGCATCATGGTGAAACAATCCAATTAATAAACATAATCATGTTCTGGAAATCTGTAGCAGCTGCCTTCGTCCTTTCATATAGCCCAAACCTTAATTTATAAAATGTGCATCTTTTTACAAAAGTTTGCATACATAACCAGTAGGCTCCACAAATTTTGGTTGAATTTTTGAGTCATTGCATCATAACATACAAATTCACATAACACTGCACAGTCCCAATCTGAAAACAGTCGTTAACTTAGCTGAAAGAACTTGTGTAGCCTAAACCATATGTGATAAAATTCTGGTTTCCTCAGGGTAGCTCACGATCCTACTCGCTTGCCTCTCTGATTTTTGCTCAAATTTTTGTACCTTTGGAACCTGGCCTAAAGTTCCAGTAAGTACAGCGAAACCAACACTTTCCAGCACTGCATCTTTCCTCTAAATCACTTCCTCCAAAATAATCCATGCATCTAAAAAATCATCACCTTTTTCCCAGTTTGTAGACCACCTTGATAGAATGTTGGATATAAATTTTCTCCAATATTACCACACCTGTAGCATAGTTTTGGTTTCAGTTTACACTCCGGGACTGTTTGGGACAACACATAGCACCTATGTCGGATTAACTTTTTCCCATCAAGATTTGTTGATAAACACCAATGCAAAACTTTATTTTATTTTAAGAGGGATAGTGTATCATGACCATATAAACCCAGAGAGAAATATATAACATTTGCAAGCCCCCACAAGCCCAAATGAAAATGTTATAATAGGGACAAGTCATACCAAACTATGTAATTCATGTTGAGATGGCTCAATACGCAAATTTTGTGCCCCTTTATGGTTGGATGCAAGATTTGTACATTAAAGCAACTCACAACCATGGTTCAGAAACTTGACTTGTAGATTTATAAAACTTATCTAAGAATGATTCATTTGTTTTAAAATTGCCACCTCTTCTCCGGAATTAGAAGAGCTTCATTGCGAGTCTAAGTAATTTTGTCACCTCAACCTAACCAATAATCCAACCTATAAGGAGTTGCGACCTTTTTCTATGCCTATGAAAAACTTTGGGTAGGATCAATATACTCACAAAACACCTTTTGGAAAAATTGTTCTTGAGACAGGTACCACCACAACCTACTAATCGGTTGGACATTTGGCTCGGTTCTCAGCAAAACAATGTGTAGACATACCCGAGACAACCAAACTAGCTTATCTTCTATTTCACAAATCCTCCTAGCCAAATACTTTTAAATTTTAAGGGGGATAGCATATCATGTTAGCTTCAATCATGCAAGACTCAGAGACCTTTGCACACTTCGGGAATCAAATTTCTACCAAGAAAGCTATAGGGAAACTTTTTCATTCTTGCTATCTTAAAACTAAAACTTCATAAACTTGGGTTTGGAAAGAGCTAAAATTTGATCTTAGTAACATTAAACTTAGTGCTCTACTGCAGTCATAATCATTTATGTGTATTTGAATCATCCTTCCATGTACCACATAAAAATTTAATACATCCAACCAAACAACATCATCCACACATATAGATCTAATTCTCCTCAAACATAATTAGATTCCTATGCTTTACAAAGGATACTAGTTGGGATACAAGTAGCAGTCCTAGCAATCAATGTCATCCAACCACTCATCTGATAAGTAAAACCCAACAACAACCTAAACCACCTAAGCACAAGCCTACACCTAAAATCCACTGTGCTCCTGGTACAAAAGCAAAAGAGAGATTTAGGCAGTGGGCCATCAGATCCATACAAAAGGGGACAAATTCAAGGACAAGCCACTAACTACCTAATCCATCAGCAATCCCAGGAAAAAGAGAAAGACAATGGGTGCCAACACGATAAGGAGATAAACCGCCTCACAAAGGCAATCAGAATAGCCATCCTCTGACACATCACACCATAGCTTCCAAACAAAGACCAATGGGTACAATACCCAAGCCAGCAAAGTACAAACGGCCATTTCAGCGTACCGCACACCTGCCCACACCCATCGCCAAACAACATCCGCTCCCACCAGAATGTAGCTTTCGTGACCGAAACACCTCGGCACCGGTAACATCCGAGCGTCGTCTCCAGAAATGAATTCATCCATCGCCTGAGTTGATGAAGGAACTCCTCACCCCATCCCGGACCCTGCGACTATAAGCTCTAACCGCCGACGAAGTCCGCCTCTGCCAGCAAACCATCGCTTTACTTCGCCTTCGTCGTGAGACCCTCGATCCATCCCTTCTCCACTCAAGCTATTTCGCCTCCACTCACCCTCCCTCTGCTAGCCGGAAACAAGTGTGGAAGACAAGCCACCTCTCTCTCTTTTCCTTTTAAATAAAGAAATGGCACACACAAAAAGATTCCTTGTGGAAATATTAAATTATTAGAACTACTAAGCCTAGGATACCAAGAGGGGTTTAATAGAAGCAAAAAGAAATTTTTTTTTGATAATATTGTTATCAGAAACAAAGAATTGCAAAGAAAAGAATTGGATCACCCTTATGAACTTAATGGTAGATTTCCGCCCCATCCTAAGCGAATGTCTTATCCATTGTTTTATCAAAATGAAGACCTAGATATGTCGAACCTAGTTAAACCGACAGACTTCCAACCACAACCCAACCCAAATCTTGGGGACGGAATTTCCTTTAAGGGGGATAGACTGTCACATACCCAAAAATCCAGGGTCAAGAAATTTTAGCCAAAACCAAATGACAGAGAAGTTATTCAATTTTGTGAACCAAAATTTTTTATTTCTAACTTAGGAAAAGTACCTCAACCTATTTCACGATTAAAATTTGAGAATAAATTAAAACTTTTCATTTTTTGACTTATAATGTAGAAACAAACATACATGTGCGCATGCATGTGCATAAAGTCATGGCAATGAGTCCCTTGTGTGTTTGGAATTTGGTTTGCATCTCATGATAGGATTCATGGGCATAAACAAAAGAAGACAATTTCATTAGACAAACTTATAGCATTCCTTGTGAGGTTACTTCAAAGATATGGCAAAGAAGTTGATTAACATCACCTCATGTTAGGAGAAGTCAAAAATATAATTTTTATAGTGATTCAGATGCATGTACGAAAGTGGGAACACATAAACATAGAAAGGTTACCCTAATTTTCTAAATAATTCATACAAGATAAAATCATGGAAAAATTCATGTAGGTGCCCCTCACTATATTTAACTCACTATAATTTTGGTACAATTTAATAATTAAGTTTGATGCCTCAAAGCAAATTAGGCAAGAAAGTCAAATAATAGGCTAATTAATATCCTTATCGGCTAAGATGACATATTGTCTAAAAGTTCATTAAAATGCACATAAGTGTATATATTAAATAACTTAATCAAATACTAGGTTAATTATAATGAATAAATATAATTTTTCTCCTCTGTTTAGGCCTTCTAAAAATTAAAACTAGTTTTCAATTAGGCCATTTTTGTTCAATTTCTATAAACAATTCACAAATGATTTTTGTGTGCAACCAAAGAGAATGGAATTTAGGAATAAACATCTACCTCCAGTAAAATTTTCACTAATTTATCAGGTCCACACAACAAGTTATGAAACTACAAAGATTGGGGAGAGAAATAATTCCGAAAATTTAACTAAACCACTTTTACTTGAGTTCCTACCCATCCCTCACTCACCCACCTAGCCTATCAAGCTCAGGGCCCATTTGGCAGCCACGCTGGCTCGCCCTCACGCTGTCCCTCGCCCGCATTCAACCGGGAACGCATGAGAGAGAGGGAACAACACTCAGGATGCCAGCGACGCGTTGCCGCGACGTGTCGGCGCCGCAAGACTCCTCCGCTCGCCCTCAAAACTCACCCGGTTGCGTCGCCCAACTTCACTCTTCACCTCAGTGCCGACCAAATCAAGGGAGAAAGCCCTAGCTCTCCCCTTCCATCTCATCTTTGTCGTCATCCGTGAGGAAGACGAAGGCCGCCATCACCAAGGAGCCATGGTCATGTCCACTTCTCTCGTATTCTCTAATCTCCTCTCCGCACCAGTTCAATCCGTGTTGATATTGTTTCATTCCAAGCAGTGGTTTGTCAGGAACGCGGCCGTGCCTATGTCCTGGACCACGCACCAAGCACCACCGCCGCCATTACGTCATCGTCGTTTTGAACACCATGGACCAAATCAGGCCGAGCCACTACGCCATCAGCATCACCTCGACCTCCCCTTCAAGACGCCCCAAGAACCCTAGCCAATGATCAAGTGAACTGTAGATCGGCTGTCTTCTTCCTCAGCTCCGGTCGTCGCCTTTATCACTGATTCCGATCGTTCCGGTGAGCTCTGCATCGATTCATTTTACATGTACCTTCCCTAGGACCTCATCACCATCATGCATGCCTTTCTCTGGCAGCTCGTCGACCCGTTCATGCTGTCGCCATTCACCCAAGGAGGAGTGCCGCCGTTGAGCCTGTAGGTGAGATTTCACGGACGACCAGCCCTCACCATACATTGCCAACGTTTCGGTGAGTACCCTAGTGCCTCGAAAGACCACATGCATGCACCCATTTACACTCAATCCGACTCTAGTGCAATATGCTCCATCACCTCGAACCAAGCCTCTGCTTGCACCGCTGTCACCATCGACTTTGACCATCGTAGCTTGCAGGAAGACATACGATGGCTTCGCCATGAACGCCTCTGCATTTTTCCTTTTGGTTGCACCCTCTGGATTGCCACCGTTCGCCGCCGATGAGGCCGAGAAGGAGCTCCGGATGACGAGCTCTGTCCTTCTCCTTCCCAGTCTCGCTGACGTGTGAGCCCAATACCATTAGCGCGCGAGGACTACAATTAGAGGATGTTTAAATCTTGTAATGTTTTAATTACAAAATATGTTAGACTTACATGTGGGGTCATGAATTTATCTATAGAAAATCACACCTAAAGCTTGCACAAACTTATAAAATGCATAGGAAATTCAAATTGACTTATTTTTGGACAAACTCAAATGCTACAGATTCCTCAACTTACACCCTCTCATTAGGAAAAATAAAAGCATATAATTACATTGTGTCAAATGCATGAAAAACTAATGTCATTTAAATAATGAGTTTAGGAAAGCTGAATTTTAGGGAATTATATAAAATTCATTTTAACTCCTTTTTGAGTAAACTTAATTTCTGTAGAATCATCAAAACTAATACTTTCAAATTATAAAATAAAAATATATGCTTACTGTATAATAAAATCTCTTTAATATTTATATAAGAAATAAACCACTCAGTGCACACTTCTACTTGTGAAATTTGTAGAAAATTCATCTTTACTCCATTATGAGTGAACCAAATTTCTGTATAACCATCAAGTAATAAAATTCAATTAGATAAAATAAAATATGACAAGTCCTATGCTAAATGTGTCAATAAACCTTAAGTATATAACTTGGGTGCTAAACACCTTAGTAATAGTTAAGAACTATATATATAAATAATTGTAAGAGAATATATATATAAGTAAACTAGTTCTAAGTAAATCAAAATAAAACTTGTTGGGCCAGAGAGAACATAAGATCAATCCCGAATCATCAAAACTCGACACACTTAGCTCATATAACCATTCCTTGGTTGATATGTTAAATAACTAATATAAGAATACTCCCTAGCTTATAAAATTGGGGTAAAATAATGTAAACTCTAAAATGTTTGGAATATATTAGGTTGGTTAATTAAATTATACATCTTTATACATCTCTAGCAAATAAACATGACCTGGGTATAAAACATCTAAGGTCTTACAAGCTTAAGGACTATGTGCCTAGAGCACGTTATAACTTGTAAAATGCATAAGAAATTATTAGTAACTCCAAAAATTATGAAACCAAATGTGTTAGTCTTAGAAAACATACCTCTACTGTCCTCAAATGTTATACCTAATAAAAATCACTTAAAATATTTTGTAACTCTACCAAATTAAGTACTACCCTATACCAAGTAAACTTCAAAAATTAATAACTCCTAAATGGAGTAAGATAAATTAGAAATTCTTTTACCTAAATTTATTTTAGATCAGTACCTACTCAATGTGCACAAATCATGCATTTTAGAGCATTCTATTTTTGGTGTTTAATTGCATATCGTGCATTTTATTTACATAATTGCATGAACGGAAAAGGAGTGGATTAGGTGCTGACATTTCTTAAGATCAAGGCAAGTTCTTCCCGTCCCATCCTTTGAACACATTGAATCCCATGATTTGAGGGATGAAATTGTTTGTTTGCAAAGTTGCATATGAACTTAGACTATATCGATATTTAAAATTTGGTTATGGTAGTTATGACCTATTTGTTGCATACCCTACCTTGAATAATTGTAATCCTTGCTGTTTGTACCCCTAGAAATGGTTAGAGTACATTCCTTGTGCTCAAATGGGTCTATATATATGCTTTATGCAACTACTTGCTTAGCCTTGCTTAGAACTATGCAAATGCTCATTCCATCGATAACTAAAATGTGATTTTGATAAGTGAACTTTTGCTGAAATGGGTTGAATTTGATGAGTATTTGCAAAATAAAATGTGTAAAAATGTGATTTTGACTTGGGCGACAAGTGGCATGCATATGATGTTAGTTGTATGCCGATAGGGGGAGAGATGTTTGCCCAAGTCCATAAGGACCAAACTTCTGTCACCAACTAAAAGATAACCGTACATCCATATGTGCTAGTATGAGATGGCCTAAGCTGACTAATCTACTTAGCACCTAGCCTTGCACTATGGTAGGCCGGTGTGTATGAGTTCGTATAACTCAGAGGAACTTCTAATTTACCCCGATGTGGTAGTTTAGGTGACTAAGTCTATCCAATACAACGGTATTGTGCGACGTGGTGGGTTCCTGTTGCGTCCGTCACCACGGTGTTAAGTTTAAGGCATGGGCCCACCACTTAACGGTTCTTTCCAGTATGCCTAGAATGGAGGAACACATATTGTGCTGGTGCAAGGCTAGAGATTAAATAGTGTAAAGGCTTTGTTGTGACCTCTAGACTATACTCAATATGTAGAGTATGGTTGTACAGACAGGTACTGGACAAAACTAGAGCAATTCATATCATGTGGGTAAAGTTGTACAAACTCTGCAGAGTTCTTGAAACTAATCGATTAGCCGTGCTCACAATCAAGAGCGCTTTGGTGAAGTGCCATGAGTATAGACTATATTATTTCAAAAATGTGAACATGTGACTTGTCTTGAAAATGACAAATGTGTTGAGTTGTGTGAGTGTGATGATATATTATGACATGTTGTCATGAGGACAACAAGATGATGATAATGATGGAAACATAATGAAATTAATGATGAAACTTAAAACTTGGTTTTGATAATTGAATTGTCAACTCCTTTGCAAAAGAATTGTGAAATAAAACTTGCTTTAGGCTGAAAATGAACTACACATATAGCCTCCTTTGAATATATGCTTTACATGTAGTATGTTAGGTTTGACTTGTGCTTGCCGGTACGTTAACTTGTTTAATGTACTGACTCTTGCTGTTGGAATAACCTTTTCTTGCAGGTTTAGTCTTAGTCTTTGAGTGATGCCGGTTTCGATTCGCTTCTTCTAGGATTTGAACTTAACGGGGTAAACCCGTAGTCGATGTGCTTGTGATTGTGTAGTCAAGCTTCCACTGTTCTCTGATATATTTTTTTGGCCGATCGACCTATGTAATTATTAAGTTGACGTAAGTCCTTAAGTTCCTTTCATCTTAAATGTGTTTGCTATGTATGTCCATGCTTAAGATGAAAGTGTGAATCTAGTGCACATCCTGAGAACTAGATTCATATAAGTATGAGTTAAGGGTATTTGAGATGTTGTAGATCTTTAGCCATTTTTGTCAAGTCTCCTGAATGTGTAACACATCTGGTCGCTGCCTTCGAGTGGTTTGATGGGCACATCTCAGGCTTAAGTTGACTGACAGGCTAAAGGCCCATCAATATCTCTAGTATTCTTCTCTCGAGGCTCCAGATGTTCCATTATGTTTGTTAGATATGTTGAAGTGTTTCACTTCATCTTGCAAATATAATGGGAAGTCGGGGTGCCTCCGACAAATAGTCACTCCTTTGAACGGCCATGAAGATTTGATAGGCTACAACATTCTCTCAACATGTGTCTTCTCTTTCTGGTGAAAGGTTGTTCTCAACGCATTATATGCTGGGGGTACATACACACCCAAATTGTTGTTTGCAACATACATGAAAGATGCTCGGTAGTCTGGATATCTTGCCACATTAAAAGGAAGCCTTGCAAAATACAAGCATTGTCATGGTTATCAAGATAGATAAATGGAAAATAAAAGGACAACATCATTAGAAATTTTCCAAACCTGCCGTGTAGAATAGCCTTGCAATATGAGAATCGTCTATATGTCGCGTTTTAGCATTAAAACTAGCTGCACTATCTGTTTGCTTTGCATTTCTCCTTTTTGAAGATGGTGCGTTTGAATTATCAAAAGGAGCTAAGCGAACCAGCTTATTGCTAGGTGCAGTTTTCATAGCAGCCTCAGAAGCTTCACGATCCTCTATCCGAAGTTGCTCAAGTATTTCATATGTCATTTTGCTACAAACTGTAACACCTTTATCTTTTATCTTCAAAAAATGTGCCCTCACTCTAAAGTTCTACCTAGGTATTCATTTTCACAAAAATGACACATAAATCTTGCATTGCCGCCCTTTGTATTTGAACATTTAGATGCCACAAATTTAGTAACATGTTTCCACAAAGGATATCTAGGATTGTTGACCTCAGTCTCCTCAAGTTCAACATCAACTAGATTAGTATTACTACCAAATCCTGACCCCGATGCTGCCATATCTTATCGAGCAATTCCTAGAATCAATTAAATAACAAAACAGTGAGACAGGTGACGAGCAAAAATCAGTCACAAATTAATAAGAAAACTGTTACTACCTGATGTATGTATTTCCTTTGGTTAATTAAGATACACAAATTTTATTTTCTAACAAATTAAACTACTTATTAAAGTATGTACATAATTATTCATAACCAATTATTTCCATAAACAGAAACAACTCGGTCCATACTAATTAGCTGTTCATTCATAACTAGTAGCTGGTCATTCATAAAAAAATTAAAAAATAAACAACTGTGTGTTGTACTGTCTACTAAACACATAAAATAATGAACTAGTAGTATTGTGTATGTGCTGTCTAGTGAAAAAATATATTGAACTTTTATAATACATAGTAAAAAATATATTGAATTTTTATGAGACAGTGCAGTGTATGCATATATTGATTTTATGAGACTTTGCATATGTACGGTGTGTGCCAAACACAGTAAAAACACTGTATGCACACATAGTAAAAATTTAAAACAATGAACAGCTAAAAAAGAGGAATAGTTCAGAACAGCTATTACTGCCGCCGGCCCTTATCCTTATCCAGACCGTATGGTCTTTGTTCACTTCATTCAGCTGAGCCATAGCGGTCAGCACCTGCCTACCTACTCTGCTATTCGGTGATTCGGTGGGCGAAGCCCCGGCGACGGCGCGGCCGTGCAGCGTACCGGTGGTGAAGCGCGGGCGCGACGGTGCAGCAGTGGAGCGCGGGCGCGATGGCATGGCCGTGCGGCGTGGAGGCCGGGCGGTAGTGGCCGGTGGAGCCTGGAGCGTGGACCATGATGGCGATAGCGTTCGCAACAGCAGCGACGAATTGGTGATGGCGGCGGCGAGTAGATCGATTCGAGGGTGAGGTTCGAGGGCGAATCGGCGTGACTCCGAGGTACTTATATTTATCCCATACGTATTCATCCCATATATCTCTGTTTTTGGAATTTTTTTGGTGGAAAAAGGGGATATGTCCAGGATACGCCTATCCCCGATGTATCCTGACGTATCCCCGTACCGCTGTATCCTGTACGGGGACACGGTGGTGGAGCACCGTATGGGTGCATCGGAGGGTGGGGCAAGTCCCTGTTGGAAATTTGGTCATAATTCGGCATAATTTAATCTAGAAAAGTGAGATAACAAACATGACATATGCAATAGGAATTGATCTAGTGAAAGTGCTAAACACGAATATGCTAACAATTATAAAAGCATCATCAAGAGTATGTTTAACACTATAGCAAAGAATGTAACATACCCAGAGAACGCTCCAGTACTGGATGAGGCATTTTTGGTGATGTTGCCTCCATTGATGTTGCCGTTCTCACCTCCTCCACTGCCATTGCCGCTACCTCTGGCAGCGCAGTTGCCTCCTCTAGTAAACATGTTGACGTAGTGAAAGTAGACGAAGCAGAAGAGTCGCACTAGAAAGTGCTCCCCAAAAACTTGATCGCCCGCCTACTCGTACATGTACTCAAGCAAGCGTAGTTTCGGAGGCCTGCTTATCCCAAGCAGTTGTGCATGCAAGTGATTGGGACAGGGGAAGCAAAAGCTTAGCACAACAGGGAGTGGGTACCGAGAGGAACCAGTGCGAGAGCTAGAGAGAAGGGAGCTCATCTATGTCTGTCCTGGTAATGGGTTTATTTAGTGCACGAGAGAGATAGAAATCAATCCGTCCATTACTGGAGTAACAGCGGAATCAATCTGATAATCAATTCAGGATTGATTCGTTCTTTTGTTACAGGAGTAACAATGCCGATTTAATTTGATTCAATTCCTATCTAATGCGGAACATAATGAGAGAGAGAGAGAGCAGCCAACCAGCCAACCAACCTCGACTCGCCTCGCCCATGCCCACTCCCACACCCACGCCTGCGCGCGTGTGGTAGTCCCACCATCATCTCAACCGCTCAACAGGTGCTCTCTAATAGCAACTTATTTAAGGTGAGATCTCTCCACTTAAATTTTCAAGGTTGTTAATCCCCTTAACATTAATTGTGAGCCTATGGAATTTATTAGAATTAAATTGGGACTAGCCCATTTGTTCTAACAATCCCCACCAAATTTCAAGGCTCGCAGGAAATGTTCTTGTTTCTACACCTGTTTGTTATATCAGTGCTTTGGTAGAGACTGTTAAGTTGAACTTCCGCCTAGAAAAGGAGCTACACCTAACCACAACTGAACAATGGAGTAGGCCTTGAATTGTCAATCTTGTGTGGTTAGGTTTTACTCAATTCTTTGACTGATACTAGGCTGTCGTTACCATCCCCTATGTTTGGAGCATATAAGTCGAACTCTAGGCCTTTTCATGTGTATCTAGAGATCACCCAAATCTCATAGACTATGAGTAGCAGTCAAACTCATATAAGTGTGTTCCTTCTAAGATATTTTGTAGGCCAACATCTCTGCTTTAAGAAAAGGCACTAGGATCACATTAAAGTATGCACCAACCTGCTATACAGATAAGGAGAGAAGTACATCAAAGAAATGGGCCCTTTAAGGGTCTCTCCTCCCAGTCACCCAATAGCTTGTTTTGCTATCCTAATTCATGGGATCTCTATTGGTATTTCTTACGACCACAGATAAAATCTGTAAATGCACGTAATATCGTTGTAGCACTTCACCTAGGAGTATTCCAAGTGTATCGAATTCATGAGGAACGATGTGGATTATCTAAAAATCAGGTTCATCCAAGGACACCAAGAACATGTAGGTGGAGGTATAGAGAGGATCTCTATGGTTGAGACTCTAGATAGATAGTAGTCACTTTACTTTATTTACTTCCTTCGGGCACCGGCTTACACTCGGTCTACCGAGTGACTCCGGCCTACAGCTCTACGACTGTTGACGACCAAATTTGGCAAGCTAATCCCCGGTTTTGAAGCTACAATTAAAGCGGAATTGAAGGAACACGCGATTCTCAGAGACAGAGCACATATTGGCTGAGTCCGAATTGACTGAGGAGTCAATCGGCTGAGACCGAATCGGATAAGGTGTCTGGCATAGCCGATTCCAATTGGGATAACTAAATGTGACCGATCCCGACGGGAAAAGCATAGAGATCATTATTGGATTCGGTTTCTAGTGCTTCAGAGATGTTGTCATCTATGGATAGAGTCCTGAAAAGACAGTTGTATCTTTAAGTTAGGATATTTTGTATAGTTTCCTTATAGATTACGTCAGGGGACCTTGTCCCAGATAATTGTCGTATTTTAAACAGTGTTAGGATAAGAGTCGTGTCCTACAAGGACTATGTTTGTAATTGGGTATAAATATGACCCGAGATCATGTAATCAATAAATCAAAACTCGATCAATACAATTTCGGTGCATCGCCACCTTTTCCTTTAGTTTAATCTCGACAAGTTCTTGCTTCAAGTTAGGCTGCATCAGACTTCAATCTCCGGCGAGAGGTAACTCTTGTTACAAGCGGCTTGCGTTCTCGGGATTAATGCTTCCATCGTCATGATACTTCGATCTCGTTATCGTAATCTGCACAGTTATCATATATGCTATATAATTTAGATCAATGTTGCGATCTAATCTCCAATCGGCTAGCATCAATTACTAGATGACAGCCGACAGGATTAGATCTCATTGTTGATGTGGATTATATAGTATATCTACCATCTCGAAAGGCTGTTATTAAGCTATTTTAGATCCTATGCTTCTTTCAGTACTTAATGCTGCATCGATTAGGTTTGATCTATTAAGTCACCCTTAGAATCATAAAGATCTAATTTGCTTCATGATTGCTATTGGAGATAGTATCGGAGTTTTAACCGATCTTACCTGATTTAACCGTCTTGCTTGTTTTAGTTTTGCTTGATATGTTAAATCTGCCCTTTATATTAAGATCTCATTAAATTAAATATGTTAAGCTTGTTATCAATCTGTTAAGACATCTTAATATTTGATTGCTTCTTGTTTAATGTATTTAGTCTGTTATGATATCTTTTTATACAGCAGTATCGGAGTATTAGTTGATATACATTAGATTTATCTCTTAGGCTATGCTGTAAACATGTATAATCCTTGCCTTATGACAATTTTAGATTTAAGTGATTTATACTATCTCGGTATACTACCGATATATCCCAGTCACTTGATTTAAACATGTTTTAAGATTTGGATTGTATTCTGTTAACATCTACAGCCGATCGGACGAATCTAGTTGTTGCCGATTTAGTGCAAGTTGCATCGGCACAATACTAAAGGGATACGTCGTCGGCCACCAGCTGATCAGCTATCAATCTAACTTTGCTTTCTCTTTTTAGTTTCTTGTTGGTTGCAGGAACAGTCCAACTGGCACGTCTACGAACCTTGAATCAATACTTTGGACCTGCACTACAGTAAAGCAAATCTCTCAGGCTAGTGCATGGGAAATTTTCTTATCAACATGCTTTTGGCACGTCCAGTGGGACACAGATCACAAGACAGACATCATGGTTGACATCAAGACCTCCGAGGTTGACCTAGACAATGTCATTCTGATCACCATGGATAAGTTGACTCCTAAACAGCAGGCTGACTACAAGGAGATGATAGACCAGTTGTAGAGTCATTATCTCCAATCGTTCATTTTGACCAGATCAGGGAAAATCGTCCAAAAATACAAGGTCAAGATCCCAGGTCAGGATGAATCTGGAGCGAGCTCTAGCAAGGGCAAAGAATAAGAAATCAAACAGGACGAAGGACCAGAGCTAAACAACCTGCAAGACAGGATCGTTATGCTGTCCATCATGCTTTGATCAATCAATTTGGAATTTTGGTCAACACCCTCAACAACATGATTAGTACAGTCGTCAACTCCAGGATAGCTGAACATCAAGCCAGGGGTCCAGTATTCCTCCCTGAGGGCAAATTTCTTCAGTACAGGGCCTTGGCAACAGATGGGTTGCCGACTGCTTCAGGGGTTCCTCCAGAATAGCCAATCGCGCCAGGATCGGTTCCCCTTAAGCCATTTGTGCCACCATCGGCATCAAAGCCACCAGAGTTTCAACCCAGGATCCTGATGAGGCCACAACCTCAGCATACGGGCTATGAGATTCCTCGGGTTTCTCCAGAACGGGTTGAGGCCATGTTCAGCGCAAATCGACCACCTGTTCTGCCCAAGGTGCCGATAGGATCCTACCCATCAAGTTTCCCTCAACATCCTGTTGGCTCTCAGCCACTGCATGATCAGCAGCCTCACATGATGCATCAATCTCCTCAGTAGCGCGCAGGAGGCAACTTCAACCCGCAATATCAGCCTCACTCACCTCAGATGTCGTATCGCCAGGGACCACTCCAGTTTGATCAATATGAGCCGATACAGCAGCAAGCGCAAGAAGCACCTCAACAAAGCAAGCCCTGGTTGGACCTGATTGCCGATGTGATGAGAGAGCAGTTTGGTCTCAAGCCCAAGGACACTGGCAACATGTATCGGTACCCATATCCTGATATTTTGAGAGGGTTCCATTGCCCAACCGATACAAAGTACCAGATTTCTCCAAATTCTCAAGGCAGGACAATGTTTCTACCTATGAGCATGTTAGCCAATTTTTAGCCCAATGCGGAGAGGCATCGGCTACAGATGCCCTGAGGGTTAGGCTTTTTCCACTCTCCCTATCTGGATCGGCATTTACTTGGTTTTCTTCACTTCTATACAATTCTGTTCAGAGTTGGGCAGATTTGGAAAAATAGTTTCATCGCTACTTCTACACCGGCATCCACGAGATGAAACTGTCGGAATTAATGGGCATCAGGCAAAAGCACGACGAATCAGTCCAAGATTATATCCAAAGGTTCAGAGACATGAGAAATCGGTGCTATAGTTTGGTGCTATCCGATTCCCAGCTAGCCGATCTTGCCTTCCAGGGTTTGTTAACACCCATCAGGGAGAGATTTTTGGCTCAAGATTTTGAAAGCTTGGCGCACTTGGCCCAGAAGATCACTGCCCATGAGCAATGTTTCTAGGAAGCCAAGAAGGCCTTTAAGAAGGTTAGCCACGTTGCCTACGCTTCGACTCCGATTCAACTAATAGTGAAACCGAAGTGGCAACACTGAATGGGCTAGGAACAAAAAGATCATAACCTGCCAATGGGTGAAGAATTCGACTAAAGAGGAGAAGCATGATTTTGACATTACTAAAGCTGACAAAATCTTTGATCTGCTGCTTCGAGAAAAACAGATCCAACTTCCAGCCAATCACGTCATCCCATCGGCTGAGGAGTTGAAAAAGAGAAAATACTGCAAGTGGCACAACACCGGTTCCCATAGTACGAACAACTGCAAGGTGTTTCGCCAGCAAATCCAATCGGCTATAGAGGCAGGGAAAATTAAATTTGAAGACCCAAAGAAGCCGATGAAGGTTGATGGGAACCCTTTTTCCCGTTAACATGGTGTATGCCAGTCGCCGATCAGCCGATCATCACCCCCGAGAGATGGATAGCTTGGTCAAATTCATGAAGGGACATGAAGAAAGAGAGACGGACAGAGTCTACAGAGTGCATCCAAGAAAACATGATCGACAGGAAGAGGTTTACTATCGACAACTGTCACATACCCGAATTTTAGTACTTAATATCTTCTTGCCAAAGTAATTGGAAGCTAACCTTTCCAATTTTTGTGAGCCAAAAATTTTCTTTTTGACTTAGTGGTGACCTGCCTAGACCTTTGCATGGAAAAGATTTTTGAGAACAAATTAAAACTTTTCATTTATAACCTAGGACAAAATGCAAACTCATATGAAAACATGCATACTATCATTTACATGTTTTGACTTGAGTCATTCATGTGTATTTGGAATTTTGGTCTTGCATTTCATAATAGGACTCATAAGCACAGCCCAGAAAACTTAAAAATTTGCTAAACAAACCTACAGCTAATTTTGGGTATTAGCATGTGGACATAAAAATATAATTCAAGGTTCACCTCCTCAGCCCAAGAGGAAAATTTAATATAAACCCAAAGGCTATAATATGTGCATGTACATAGAGTAAATACCTAAACCTAGGAAGGTTATCCTAATTTTCTAGAACAATCCATACTAGGTAAAATCATGAAAAAATTCATGTAGGTGTGAAACATTAAAATAAACACAGTATAATTTTGGTGAAATTTAATAACAAATTTTGATGCCTTAAACAAAATGGAGAAAGCAGTCAAATAATAGGACGATTAATGTCCTTAATTGGCTAAAATAACCACTTGCCTAAAAGAGCATTAAAATGCACATAAGAATATATAGGAAATAATTTATTCAAATAATATGTTAATTAACATGAATAAATATAATTTTTCTAGAATTTTTTCTCTCTATTTAGGCCTTCTAAAAATTCAAACACGTTCCCAAATACCCCATTTTTATTTAATTCTGGGAGCAAACCACAAATGATTTTTGTGTGCAACAAAAAAATGAAATCTAGGAATGATAATCTACCTTCAGTAAAAATTTCACTAATTTATAATATCCAAAAATTAAATTATGAAGCTACAAAGATTAAGGAGAAAAATAATCTAAAAATTCGCTTAAAATCGTTTTTACTCAGGAATCTACCCAACCCACTCCTATTTGCCTTGCTCTGTTTGCCCTGGACCCACTTGTCAGCCACACAAGCTAGCTCCACTTAAGTGCAAGATTCTCCACCGCTCAAGGAACGCCCGGAGAGAAGGAGAGAGCGTTGCCGGTGCTTGACACGTATGGGGGTGGGTTGACGTGCATGCGCTCCTATTTCTTCCTTCGCCGCTCCTCCAACTTCAACACCAAGCGCCCTCCACCTTCATTCTGTCGCCGAGATCGCCATATAAGCCGTCGCCCAAAATCCATTGCCCTGGCTCTATTCCACGGAGATGTCGAGAGGAACTCACCTCGGAGTCACTGAGAACAGGGGCGCGCCTGTCGTTGAGCATGATGTAGTAGAGCAGCAGCTCATGGAGTCGCGCCCTATCGCCGCGGCGGAGCGTGTCCAGCCGCAGAGCCACCACCATCTCCTCCATCGACCAGAGGAAGTCGGCGTGCGGGTCCGGCGAGTACGTCGGCACTGCCACCCCGACAGCGGCGACACCCATGCCCACGCCAACGGCGCCGCCGCCATGCGCCAACGAGTCGACGATGGAGTTGGACCTGCCAGGCGAGGAGAAGAACCAATGCAACGTGATGGAGGATTCCTGAAGCCAAGGAGCCCACGAAAGTCGCCATTGATGCACCTCATTTGTCGGGACAGCTAGCAGAGACTTTTCGCCGTTCTAGCTGCCGTCTACGCTACACCAACCTCCACTAGCCGAGGTAAGTAGAAAAATGGAACCGCGACAACGTGCTCTTCATTTTGTCTTTTGACCTCGACCCCACCGAGCCACCCGTCGTCGCCAGCGAGCTTGCCAATCCATGGTTGAACCCCAGCCAAAACCGATCTTTTCGGTATCAGTTAGAAGCCAAGAACTAAACTTTGAAAATTTAAACAAAGCTAAGTTCCACTGTGTAAATATGCCAATGACATGTAGGTCTAGGACCTATTTGTATTATGTGAAAACATCGAAGACTCTTAATTAAAACTGGACAAATAGGACTAAAACATTTCCAAATTGGCTGAAAAAATATGCACAACTTGTAAAATCCATATAAAATCCAATTTAACTCATTTTGAGATGAAATAAACTTATATGAACTCAATAGATAATGAATTTAATTTAGAATTATAAAACTCGGCACTTACATTACAAATTTAGTCTAAAAAAATTTAAATAAGGAAAGTCACACATAGGGATTACACAAACAAAATACATAGAAAATTCAATTTAACTTATTTTTGGATGAATTCAAATTCTACGGATCCACCAACTTGCATTCCTTATTTAATAATAATAAAAATATATGATTATCTTGTACCAAAAACCGTTAAAATTATTGACACTAAAATGATGAATTATAGAAGGCTGAATTTTAGGGATTTATGTAAAATTCATTTTAATTTATTTTTGAGTAAACTCAAACTCTGTAAAACCACCAACATACATACTTTCAAATTATAAAATAAGAATATATGCCTACTGTATATTAAAATCACCTAAATATTTATATAAGGAACAAACCCTTTAATGCACACTTCAACTTGTAAAAATGGTAGAAAATTCTATTTTAATACTTTTTGAGTGAGCTAAATTTCTATAAAACCAAAACCAGAAAGTAGTAGACTTCAATTAGGTAAAAATAAAATATGGCAACTCATGTACTACATATGTAGGGAAAATCTTAAATAGTTAACTACGGTGCTAGCCACAATAGATAAATTGAGCACCATGTGCGTGTATATATAGATGTATATATAAACTGTATCTTAGCTCTAAATAAACCTAAATAAAACCTATTAGACCATAGAAACCTTAGGGTTCATTGTCATTCACCAGGAACTTGGTACACTTAGTTATGAAAATACACTCTAGGTTAATAAAAGACATTTCTTTTAATCTAGATTAGAGTACCCCTAGGTTATAAATTAAGAACCATGAAATTGTGTACTAAAAATGGTTTAGTTAACCAAATTATGCCTTTTATCCAACTGAAAATAACAGTAACATGTTTTTAATGAACAAATCCTAAGTTAAACGCATCTATACCGCTATATGCTTAGAACACGTTATAGATTGCAAAACCCATAGGAAATTCATAGAAGCTCTAAAAATTGTGAAAACAAATGTGTTAGTGAGAGGTTAGACCTAATAAAAATCATCTTGCAAAAATATTTTAGAACACAAACTAATTAAACTACTACGCTACATCGAGTAAACTTCTAAAATTCATAACTCCCAAATGAAATTAGTTCCATTTGATAAATTAGTGATTCTTTCACCTAAATTCATTTTAGACCAGTACCTACTCAATGTGCAAAATCATGAATTTTAGAGCATTTTGGACTTTTGCCTATTTTCAGTATTTAATTGCATATCGTGTATTTTGTTTAGATGATTACATAAACGGTGATGAAGTGGATTGGGTGCTAACATTTCTCCAGACCAAGGCAAGTTCATGCCCTTCCTTTGCACACTTTGAATCCCATGTTTTCGGGCTAAATGTTTTGTTTGTAAAGTTGCATGCGTACTCTACCCTATCGACACTTTTAAAACTATAATCTGTAGTTATGTCCTGAAAATGCATGAACCCCTTTTGAAAATCAATTCCTTGGTGATTTGAACCTTAGGACTAATTGGAGTACTTTAACTGTGCTCATATGACTTTCCTATGTTTTTGTAAATTGCAAATGCTTATCCTTGCGTAGTGATGAATAAAAACATGGTTATGGGTCACTTACTGTATTTTATGAAACCTTTTTGGACATTTTGTACAGAGGTGAACCTCTAAATATTTGTGAAACAAAATGAAATAAAATGTGATTTTAGACTTGGGCGGCATGTGGCATGCAATTGATGTATTTGTATGTCGATAGGAGGAGTGTTCGCTGGAGTCAATTAAGAACTGAACTACATGTCATTCATTATGTTTACCGTACATCCACATGTGCTAGTATTGGATAGCCTTAACTGATTAATCTACTTAGCACCTAGCCTTGTATTATGGTAGCCCGAAGTGTATGGGTTCGGATAACCCAGAGGAACTTCCTATTTACCCTGTTGTGGTAGTTTAGATGACTAACTCTGTCCAATACAACAGTATTGTGCCACGTGGGTGGGTTCCTGTCGTGTCCGCCACCACGGTGTTAAGTTAAGGCGTGGGCCCGTCACTTAACGGTTCTAGGTCATATTCTAGTATGCTTAGGATGGAGGAAAATGTATCGTGCTGGTGCAAGACTAGGGATTAAGTAGTGTAAAGGCTTCGTTCTGACCTCTAGATCACATTCAACCTGAAGAGTGTGGTAGTGCGTCGCGAGCACAAAACAAACTAGAGTGTTCATATCATATGGGTAAAGCTGTACAAACTCTGTAGAGTTATAAAAACTAATCGATTAGCCGTGCTCAGGGTCATGAGCGACATGATGATACGCTATGGGTATAATTTTGTGTTTTTCAGAAGTGTTATTGAAACTAAATGTTTTGAGCTAAATGCGATGTTGTTTTATTTGATACAATTGCCTTACTCTCCAACGTGTGTAAAGGCATGGTAATTATCTACTTAATTATGTTGTAACCATGCCATGTTTAGTGAAGTTTTACACATTGTTAGAGATGCCTTGCTTAAATTACGTTATAAATGGCTTGTGAACTAAAACTTGCTTTATGCTGAAAATCGAGACCACAAATAACTTTTTCTTTGAATTAGAGCCTTCATGTATGTAGGTTTGATTGTGTGCTTGCTAGTACATTAACTTGTTTAATGTACTGACTCTTGCTATTGGAATATCTATTTTGTGTGCAGGACTTAGACTTAGTTTTGAGAGTTGTGGGAAATCGATTGCTTCTTTTAGGTCTTGAACTTAATGGGGTAAACCCCTAGTCGGTGTGCTTGAGGGATTCAATAATCAAGCTTCCGCTGTTCTCTGATCTATATGTTTATTTGGCCGGACGGCCTATGTAATAAATAAGTTGATGTACATCTTTAATTACCTTTCATCTTAGATGTATTAGCTTCGTATGACCATGCTTGAGATGAAAGTGTGAATCTAGCGCACATCCTGGGAGCTAGATTCACATGAGTAAGAGCTAAGGTTATTTTAGATGTTGTAGATCTTTAGCCATTTCTGTCAAGTCTTCTGAATGTGTAACACATCTGGTCACCGCCTTCGAGTGGTTTGATGGGCACATCTCAGGCTAAAGTTGACTGGCAGAGGCCCAGCAATGCCTCCAATATCCTTCTCTCGGGACGTCGAACATTTTATTATGTTTGTTAGATGATTTGAGTTGATTCACTTCATCTTGCGAACATAATGAGAGGTCCAGGTCATCTCCGACAGCAACATGATGGCTTCGATCCCCATTGGAGCTGTGAATTCTTCAGGTTTTGCTGGAATCAAGGGAAGAGGCTACCATCACTCCAAGACTGTCCAGCGTGCAGTGGTTATGGAGATGAGCAGGCTGAAAGCTCCAGCCGATTGCCACCCGGAGAGAATCGGCCGAGACAGAGGAACCACCCTGTTCACCAAAGGCTGGGCCTGATCCATGAAGATTTCTTTTAGGAGGACTTTGAGGATGACGAAGAACAAGTTGCCAACCCACAATGGTGCCCCTCCGACACTTTTACAAAGACCCAAAAACGGAAGGTGCAATGGATGAAGAGCGAGGGCCGGCTGCAAGAGGTTCAAGCCGAAATTGACTATCAGCTAAGAAAGAAGAAGAAGGAGCAAGAGCGCCCGAGGAAGCTGTGGCGCGTGAAGAATAATGCCGTTGCAGCCGATGAAGACCAAGCCAACCAGGAAAAGAGAAAGGCCAAGGGAAAGGCTGTGGCCTCTGCATCGGTTAATATGGTTTTTTTGTTACCAGCCGAATTTGAAGCGGCCCAAGCCGATGCAGACATCATAGAGGAGTCACTGGCCAAACTCGTGTTGTTCCCGGAGCAAGCAATCTTTGAAAAACCAGAAGGGACAGGACATCGGCATCTTAAGCCTCTTTATATCAAAGGATTTGTCAATGGGAAGTCGATGTCAAAAATGCTAGTTGATGGGGAGCTGCTGTCAATATAATGCCCTATGCTACTTTTAGAAAGCTGGGCAAGGGTTTCGATGACCTCATCAAAACAAATATAGTCCTTAAGGATTTTGACGGGAACCCATCTGAACCAAAAGGGGTTCTTAATGTTGAGTTGACCGGCGGCAGTAAGACGGTGCCTTCCACCCCTTTTTGTCATCGACGGGAAGGGGTCATACAGCCTGCTGCTAGGGAGGGATTGGATCCATGCCAATTGCTGCATCCCTTCTACCATGCACCAGAGCTTGATCCAATGGCAAGTCAACAAGATCGAAATCGTTCTAGCTGACAGGTCAATAAACGTAGCCAATGTTGATTTAACCCTTTGGGAAATCGATGGCATCGATTGCTTGTCCGGCAAGGTTTGAGAGGCTGATTTTATAAAGGTGTCCGATTCTACTATACAACCAATTGGAGACGAAGAGCCTCAATTATTACTTTGAGGGTATCGTGGAGGGCTCAACCGTCTACACCAAGGACACCATGGATAATCTCGATAGCAAGCTAGGACAAGGTTTTATGTCGGCCGACGAGCTTGAAGAGGTTGATATAGGTCCAAGAGATAGGCCTAGGCCGACATACATTAGTAAAAAAATGTCTTCTCATTTTAGAACCAAGCTTATTGATTTGCTAAAGTAATATAAAGATTGTTTTGCTTGGGAGTATTTTGAGATGCCAGGTCTTAGCCAATTAATTGTTGAGCATTGGCTCCCTATTAAGCCAGGCTATCGGCAGTACAAACAGTCTCCTAGGAGATTTAAAGCCGATATGTATGACGCAATTAAGATCAAAATCACTCGATTATATGATGTCGGTTTTATTCGACCGTGCCGATACGTTGAGTGGGTTCGAACATAGTCCCAGTGATGAAGAAGAACGGCAAGCTTAGGGTGTGTATCGATTTTTGTGACAAACAAAGCTACCCCTAAGGACGAGTACCCCATGCCGATTGCCGATTTATTGGTCGATGCTCCTTCAGGGCATAAAATCATAAGTTTTATGGATGACAATGCTGGATATAATCAAATTTTTATGGCTGAGGAAGAAATTCATAAGACTGCTTTCAGGTGTCCTGGTGCAATCGGCTTATATGAATGGGTTGTCATGACAACATTCGGTTTGAAAAATGCTGGGGCTACTTATCAGAGAGCCATGAACTATATTTTTCACGACTTAATCGGCTTCTTAGTGGAAATCTACATTGACAACGTTGTGGTAAAATCCAAGGAAGTTGAAGACCACATAGCCGATTTAGGGAAAGTATTGGAGAGAATGAGGAAATATGGCTTGAAGATGAATCCTACAAAATGTGCTTTTGGCGTATCGGCTGGGTAATTTCTAGGTTTTCTTGTTCATGAAAGGGGGGTTGAGGTGACACAGAGAGGTATTAATGCAATTAATAGTATTCAACCTCCACAGGACAAGAATCAGCTGCAATCTCTGATCGGTAAGGTAAATTTCATCAGGCGTTTTATTGCTAATTTATCTCAGAAGATGGAGCCACTCATGCCTTTGCTAAGGCTAAAAGCCAATCAAGAGTTTACTTGGGGGGCAGAGCAGCAGAAAGCTTTGGACAACATCAAGGATTATTTAAGCTCCCCTCCAGTTTTGATCCCTCCATAGAAGGGAGTGCCTTTTAAGTTGTATTTGTCAGCTGATGAAAAATCAGTCGGTTCAGTTTTGATCCAATAGTTTGAAGGCAAGGAAAGAGCAATATTTTATCTCAGCAGAATGCTTTTGGATGCATAAACAAGGTACTCTCCTGTGGAAAAGTTATGCTTGTGCTTATATTTTTCTTGTACAAAGTTGAGGCATTATTTAATTATCCAACGAGTGCACCATTATTTGCAAAGCCAACACAGTCAAATACATGCTATCGGCTCCAGTTTTGAAAGGGCGAGTTGGGAAGCGGATTTTTGCTTTGACAGAATTTGACCTAAGATATCAAGCACCCAAGGCCGTTAAGGGTCAAGCTATAGTTGATTTCATTGTTGAACATCGTGATGATTCAATCGGCTTGATCGACATGGTGCCTTGGACATTGTTTTCTGATGGATCAGTTTGCACTCATGGTTGTGGCATCGGCTTGGTTATCATATCACCCATGGGGTCGAGTTTTGAATTTGCTTATACTATTGCGCCTTACGCTACAAACAATCAAGCTGAATACGTAGCAGTCCTCAAGGGTTTACAACTTTTGAAAGAGGTTGAAGACGATGCTGTGGAGATTATGGGCGATTCCTTGTTGGTCATCAGCCAATTAGCAGGAGAATATGAATGCAAGAATGACACATTGATGATCTACAATCAAAAGTGCCGAGAATTGATGGATGGTTTTCGGCTAATAACTTTCAAACATATCCCTCGAGAGCAGAATGCTGAAGCAAACGACTTGGCTCAAGGGGCATCAGGCTAAAGCCGATGACTAAAAATATTAAAGTTGAAGTTGCAACGATCACAGCCGACAATTGGAGGTATGATGTTTCTAATTATTTCCAGGATCCTTCCCAATCGGCTTCAAGGAAATTATGTTACAAGGCTTTGAGATGTTTATCGATGATGATCTCTATTATCGGACGATTGATGGAGTGCTACTTAAATGTTTGAGTGATGATCAAGCCAGAGTTGTAATGGGAGAAGTGCACGAAGGCATCTGTGGTATTCATCAATCGGCTCACAAGACGAAATGGTTACTCCAGAGAGCAGGATACTTATGACCGACGATGCTGGAAGATTGTTTTAAATATTACAAAGGTTGTCAGGACTGTCAGAGATTTGGGGCGATTCAAAGAGCACCAGCGTCGGCTATGAACCCTATTATCAAGCCTTGCCGTTCAGAGGATGGGGAATCGATACGATCGGCCAGATTAATCCACCCTCGAGTAAAGGACACAAGTTCATATTGGTGGCAACCGATTATTTTACAAAGTGGTGAAAGCAATTTCTTTGAAGAAAGTTGATTCTGGGGATGCATTCGAGTTTGTCAAAGAACACATCATTTACCGATTTGGTGTCCCTCAAACGATTACAACCGATCAGGGGTTTATCTTTGTCTCGGATGAGTTCGTCCAATTTGCAGAAAACATGGGGATTAAATTGCTGAATTCTTCACCATATTATGTGTCGGTTAATAGATAGGGAGAAGCATCCAACAAAACTGATAAAGAGAAAGATCTCTGAATATCCAAAGCAGTGGCATAGCCGATTGGCCGAAGCACTGTGGTCCTATTGGATGGCTCGTCATTGAGCAATCCAAGTGCCTCCTTACAAATTAGTATATGGGCACGAAGCTGTACTACCATGGGAAAGTGTCATCGGCTCAATAAGGATTCAATTGCAAGATGAGTTAACAGCCGATCTATGAATTTCGTGTGGTGTTTCGGGCGCTGCCCGGAAGCCCGCGAGGGGGTGGCCATGTGCGTACCCCCTTATAGGTCGTCTCGATGCCGTATCTCTGCGATAGGTAGAAAACGTTCTATACCTAACTTGTTTTTTTGCAGAGAATGCTTTGAGATGGTATGGCCCTATTGTATGTATGAGATGCATGTGATGCGTGTAATATTCTTTCATATGTGCAATCCCTGTAATATTCTTTCATACGTGCAATGCTTGTAATATTCTTTCACGACCTACGAGTCGATGTAATCTTCAATTAGAGCTTTTATAGTAGTAGCTTAGTTTGAAGAAATCAAGCATTCGACACTTGGAAGAACGGTGATGAAGATGGAGATCCTCTACACCGGCATGGAGATGGAGGTCACCATGTGAAGGGGGCCATACTATTTAATTATATGCTATTCTACCTGCTTTCATATATGTGATATGTTTGTTTGATAGGATAGCATCCCTCACAAAATTAAGTAGTAATGATGCCCTTCCAAATGTTGCACCCGTCACCGTTATGCTCGTCAATGGTGGGTCTGCCAAAGCAGCATGCCATTCTCTATCATAACACGAGGGGGTATTGTTAGTGATATGCCCTAGAGGCAACATGGAGATGTTGGATATCATGGTCAATGTTTATATATTTATGAATAAAGTGTTATTCAGTTTCATGAAATAGACATCTTGTATTGATCAATAAGTATGTGACTTATTTATGAGACTCTATATGTATGAATCTATTTCTAAATGATCCCTGATCATATACCATATTATTGGAACTAATATGATTCTAAGATCGGCATGTTTATTGATTGATGATCATGTCTCATAGATCATGGGTATGGAGATACCAAATCAATAAACATGGACATATGTGTTAGAGAACACATTGTTGGATAGACCCACCATGAGACACTATAGGAATTAATGTGCCATTAGTTGGTCTCAGGTAGTGTTGGTACAAAGTCCTTAGACCTGAGATTATCATGGAGTCCAACATGTGTAGTAGCCTACTTTGGGACTACCAAACGCTATTTCGTAACTGGGTAGTTATAAAAGTAGTTTTCGGGTTTGCTATGAAACATGGAGTGGGATGTGAGTGATCAAGATGGAATTTGCCCCTCCTTTGGAGAGATATCTGGGCCCCTCGAGGTAATGGATTATGGAAATGCATGGCCATGCTAAGTTGATTGAGGAGTCAATCAACAGACAGATAATCCAATACAGTTCGAGTGAATGGTTAAGCTATTGAAGGGATGGCACACATGTTGCCTATAGCTTAATTGGTATCGTGAGGAAAAGGGATTTGTGTACACATTACAGGTTCAAAGCCAATATTATATTCTTGTATGCTATGGTGTCATTATGTGCTGCTAGGCACCGCTGTTGACAAATCGGTTGAGTTAGACTCAAGCCAAAACCAAGTATACTTGAACCTATAGGGTCGCACGCTTAAGGGGATAAGAACAGGCATTCGAGTTGGACTCGGATACGGCTCGATCGGATAGGGATTCGATCGGATAGAGTCCTATGGTCTTACGACGTATGGGCGACCAACTCTATGAGATTCGAATGGGATCCGATTCAAAATAGAGTCCTGATCGGCCACTAGTCCCAGTCGGCCAACTCTATATAAAGGAGTGAGGGTGGAGAGCTAATGGATGTCAAAATGCTCTGGATAAGGATACCGATACATGTTCCCTGAGTCCTTTGACATCCACAATCAAATCAGCCCTGGTCCGGTTGTCCTACTGTATCGGCTCATATTGATCATATGGCGCGGGTGCTTGCCGATACAATGGTGGTGGCGTCTGAGGCCTATAGTGATGATCTTGATGGCCTCCTTGATACTGGTAGTGGAGTGGATGACCAGCGGGAGGCGGTCGATTTGCCGGTGGTGGCGTTGGTGGACCCGGGAACAGCTGTTGACCACCAGCATTGTACTATTTGTCCAGGCCAATTTGGGCAACCGGCTCTAACTGCCGATTGTCGTCAAACATGTTGGCGATCTGATCCTGGGGCAGCGGTTGTTGTCGGTTCAACATGGTGATCACTGGTCTCGCAGTCGAATTGGACGGATTTGGCTGGTTGAGGACCCCTCCTGGCGGCCCTGGCTGTGCTGGTGGTGGAATCGGCCGATTCTGTGTGGCCAACGTCCTGTAACCAGGAAACTGGCCGTCTGTGAAGTAAGTCGGCCCCCGCTGCAGTTGGTCGGCTATCTTGGCGTCAACCACAGTGGCAATCATGTTGTTAAGGGTGTTGACAAGAATGCTACTCTGGTTGACCAGCGCGTGGTGGATGGCCGAATCAATTCGGTCTTGCAAAGTATGCAGGGTTGAATCATCTTGTTCTTGAATCGGCTCCTCCACCTTCTGTTTGCCCTTTGATCCACTGGAGGAGGACGCCTTGAGTTCGTCCATGCTGAACTTGTACTTTTGGTGCACGGCCCCGGACCTTGTCTGGGTGAACAACTATAGGTAGTTAGCTTGGAGCTCTTCTACCATCTTTTTGTAGTCGGCTTGTTGTTCATCCAACAATTGCTCCATCTTCACAGGCACGATGTTGTCCTGAGAAACGCTGGGGCTCTTGAGGTCGACCATCTTGTCAGTTGTGTTGACGCTTCCGAGCCGAGTTGACAGAGATAGTCCCACCGGGCGTGCCAAGAAGCGTGTTGACGAGAAATTTCTCTCACACGCTGGCCTGGGAGATATGCTTAACTCTAGTTTAGGTCCTTCTTGGCTACCTATGCTGTACAAGGCGTGCCAATTGGTTTGATCTATTAACCAACAAGAAAAATAGAGATATATGCATTAAGTGTTAAGTCAGATCCTACTCGATCGGCTGCAAGACTCAATTTACATATATATGCTATCCCGAAGTGTATTTAAACCAAGTGACTAGAATAGATCGGCTGCGCCGAGACAGTATTAATCACTTAATCCAAATATACAATGGGATAATAAATATATGTTTTAACAATCTAGCCGATGTCGTAAGTCTAACTATGAATCGGCTAATACTCCGATTTATCTTGTGAAAAGATATTGATCTGAGCTAAATGCGCTAAGCCTAGATTAGTCGGCTGTCAGCTGTAGCTGACAAACTGATTCTGGCTTAGGGCATTTAACTAGAGCAATATCTTAATATAAGAGGCAGGTTTAATGAATCTGATAGCAAAATATACCAAAAGAATATTAAAACAGATAAGGCCGGCTGAAACCCCGGCACTGTCTCTAAACATATAGATCTAGCCGAGTAGATCATAAAAGCTCTAAAAACGACTTAATAGATCAAATACTGATGTAGCATTAAGTATAAAAAGAACAATCTGATCTACTGTAGCTGATGTAAATACCTCGAGACGGTGGATATCGCATATAATCTAGGCCAACCCTTAGATCTAGCTCTATCGGCTGCTGATTCTTGACAGAAACAAGCCGATGTCGAGACAGATCTAAACATTGTTCTAGATTATATGTGATATATGATAACTATCGCAGCGTAAATCATCGAATTTAGAGTGTCATAGCGATGGAAGCACTAAATTCAATGAGATACACCACTAACGACAAACATTTACCTTAAGTTGGGGATCGAAACGATGCAGCCCGAAGCCAGATCAGTTGTTCATCTAAAGAAAAAGGAGGCGATGCGCCGAAGGTTGTATTGATTGTGTGAATATCTAATTACAGGGACCTCGGGTCCTATTTATACCCAAGAATAACATTATCTGTACAGACTCTGGACTCTATCTACTATTTAAAATACGACAATATTCCGGGATAAGGACCCATACCGTATTACAATAAACAGTCTAAACAAATTCCTAATTTATAGATACAATTGCCGTTACAGGACTCTATCCATAGATGACAATATCTTTCAACGCGCAATTTGGGAACCGAATCTTCTATTATCTTTAACCACTTTCATCGAAAACGGTTTTATCCCCTCCTCTGACTCAGCATCGGCTATCCCTGTCCGATCCAACCTCAGCCAATTGACCTCATAGCCAATCGCACCACAGCCGATTTGACAGTAGCCGACGCGGCCTCTGTTTCCCCACAAATCATTCTTCCAATCCAACTCTGCTTCAAATTCGACCTTGAACTTAGGGATTTGGTTACCAAATTTGGTCGTTAACAACGCTCTAGGTCCTGTTGTAACTGTTCACATCTCCCTTCTATATGGATAGAGTTGTAGTAACTCTTTCGGCTCAAAGCATCAGCTACCACGTTAGCTTTGCCAGGGTGATAGTGTATCGGAACGGTATAATGTGATTATACCGAAGCTATCTCATAGTCCGATCTTGTTAGCTGCCTCGCGCCTACGCAAACCATCTCCCTTGATAGTGTATCGGGACAGCATAATATGATTATGCCGACATGGTTTCCGTAAGCGATTTCATAGATTGGATCTATGAATTTCGTGTGGTGTTCCTCGCGCTGCCCGGAAGCCCGCGAGGGCGGCTTCCCTCGATCCCCGCCCGCTAACCGGCTAGCGGGACCACCGTGTGCGTACCCCCTTATAGGTCGTCTCGATGTCGTTTCTCTGCGATAGGTAGAAAACGTTTCTACGCCTAACTTGTTTTTGCAGAGAATGCTTTGAGATGGTACGGCCCTATTGTATGTATGAGATGCATGTCATGCATGTAATATTCTTTCATATGTGCAATCCCCGTAATATTCTTTCATACGTGCAATGCTTGTAATATTCTTTCACGACACTGCGAGTCGATGTAATCTTCAATTAGAGCTTCTATAGTAGTAGCTTAGTTTGAAGAAATCAAGCATCATGCACATTGGAAGATGGTGCCGAAGATGGAGATCCTCGCGCCGACATGGAGATGGAGATCACCATGTGAAGGGGGCCATACTATTTCATTATATGCTATTCTACCCGCTTTCATATATGTGATATGTTTGTTTGATAGGATAGCATCCTCGCAAAATTAAGTAGTAATGATGCCCTTCCAAATGTTGCACCCGTCACCGTTATGCTCGTCAATAGTGGGTCCGCCAAAGCAGAGTGCCATTCTCTATCATAACACGAGGGGTATATGTCGGACATATACAGCAGGAGCATTTGGTTTACTTAACAAGGCTATCAAAACAGTTTTGGGCCTTGGGGCATAGGTTGGGGCCGGGGCATGGAGATGCCACACCAACAACAAGAGTCACATAGAGATGTGATTAGCAAGGAGTTGCTTATCGATGTTATTAATTTTCTAGCAGTGATGCCAAAGCTCACTAGAAAATTAATTAACATGTGGATCTTGACCCAATACGTAACCTAGAGGGAAGGTGGAAAATACGTAATGGGTGTCTAATGTTAAATTGTTTAACAATAGACATAGCATAAACATTGTGCTAAACTTTGCTTTTTCGTTGTAGAATAAATGGCGGCTAATACTACACCCAGCACCTTTAATTTGCGATCTATTCTCGAAAAGGAAAAATTAAATGGAACAAACTTTATGGATTGGTATCGCAACTTGAGAATTGTTCTCAAGCAAGAGCGTAAGGAGTACGTTCTTGAAGTACCCGTCCCGAGGATTTGCCAAATAATGCCACCGCAACCGCACGGAGGGCTTATGAGAAGCACACTAATGATGCCCTAGATATAAGCTGTCTCATGCTTGCTACAATGTCCCCCGAGCTTCGGAAGCAATATGAGAGCAGCGATGCTCACACTATTATTCGGGACTGCGTGGCATGTTTGAGAACCAAGCTCGGGCCGAGAGGTTCAACACCTCAAAGTCCTTGTTTGCGTGCGTGCTTGTTGAGGGGAATCCCGTCAGTCCGCATGTGATAAAAATGATTGGCTACATTGAGAGTCTGGAAAAACTAGGTTTTCCCCTTAGCCAAGAGTTGGCTACTGATGTGATTCTCCAATCGCTCCCTCCGAGCTTCGAGCCATTCATATTGAATTATCACATGAACAATATGGATAGAACCTTGGCTGAATTGCATGGGATGCTAAAGACAGCTGAGGAGAGTATCCAGAAAAATGGTCATCATGTGATGATGATGTAGAAGGCTAAGCGCAAACCACCTGTCAAGAAACTTTGCACCAAGAGGAAGTTAACTCCCGATGAGATCGCGAGTGCCTCCAATGCAAAGAAGGGCAAGAAGGGGTCGGCGGCATCAGATGCCGTTTGCTTCTATTGCAAGGAGACAGGCCACTGGAAGAGGAACTGCAAGAAGTACATGGAGGATCTCAAAAAGAAGCAAAGTACGACTTCTGCTTCAGGTATTAATGTTATAGACATTAATCTTGCTACTTCACCTACCGACTCTTGGGTATTTGATACCGGATCGTAGCTCATATTTGCAAATCGTTGCGGGGAATGAGAAGAAGTAGAGGATTGAGAAGGGGCGAGGTGAACTGCGCGTCGGCAATGGAGCAAGCGTTGCTACGCTTGCTTGTCGCACAGTACCACTTCATCTACCTTCGGATTAGTTTTGGAATTGAATAATTGTTATTGTGTTCCAACACTATGTCAAAACGTTATTTCGTTTCATGTTTGCAAGCGGAAGGATATGATTTTAGATCAATGGACAATGGTTGTTCAATATATCTTAGAGATATGTTCTATTTTCATGCTCCATTGGTGAATGGATTATACGTTTTGAATCTTGAAGCGTCTCCCATCTATAACATTAATACGTAAAGGCAACTCTCTAATGATATAAACCCCACGTTTATCCGGCATTGTCGCTTAGGCCATATAAATAAGAAACGCATGGAGAAGCTCCATAAGGATGGATTGCTTCACTCTTTTGATTTTGAATCATTTGAGACATGTGAGTCTTGTTTACTTGGTAAGATGACAAAGGCACCTTTCACGGGACATAGTGAGAGAGCAAGTGACTTATTGGCACTCGTACATACCGATGTATGTGGATCAATGAGCTCAACGGCCGAGGTGGTTATCGACTTCATTACCTTTACCGATGACTTTAGTAGATATGGTTATATCTACTCAATGAGGCATAAGTCCGAATCCTTTGAAAAGTTCAAAGCATTCCGAATGAAGTACAGAATCGGTTAGAGAAAACAATCAAGTTTCTACGATCGATCGTGGAGGAGAATACTTGAGCCAAGAGTTTGGTAATCATCCGAAAGATTGTGGAATTGTTCCACGTTGACTCCGCCAGAACTCCACAATGGAATGGGGTGTCCGAACGGAGAAATCGCACCTTGTTGGACATGGTGCGATCGATGAGCAGCCAAAGTGATCTTCCGTTATCCTTCGGAATATGCTCTTGAAACATTGCGCTCACACTAAATAGAGTTCCATCTAAGTCGTTGAAAAGACACCATATGAGATATGGACAGGGCAACCCCTAGTTTGTCTTTTCTCAAAATTTGGGGATGCGAAGCTTATGTAAAACGTTTTCCGACAAGCTCACACCCAAATCGACAAGTGCTTCTTTGTGGGATATCCTAAGGAAACTAAGGGATATTACTTTTATAATCGGGAACAAGGCAAAGTGTTTGTCGCCCGACACGGTGTCTTCTTGGAGAAAGAGTTTCTTTCAAGAAGGGTTAGTGGGAGCAGGGTGCATCTTGAAGAAGTTCAAGAAACACCGAAAACGTTTCGGCGACCACGGAACCACAACAGAGGAGCAAAGTGTTGCGCCACCGCTTGTAGATACACCAGCCCCACGGAGGTCCGAAAGATCACGTCGTGCACACCGCAGTACACAGTGCGGAACAACGTGATATATTGTTGTTGGACAACGATGAACCTAAGACCTATGAGGAAGCGATGGTGGGACCCGATTCCAACAAGTGGCTTGGAGCCATGAAATCCGAAATAGAATCCATGTACGACAATCAAGTTTGGAACTTGGTTGATCCACCGATGGTGTCAAAACCATTGAGTGTAAATGGGTTTTTAAGAAAAGGCCGATATGGATGGAAATGTTCACATCTATAAGGCGCGATTGGTGGCGAAAGGTTTTAAACGGATTCAAGGAGTTGATTATGATGAAACCTTCTCGCCCGTCGCAATGCTTAAATCTATTCGGATTATACTAGCGATTGCTGCATATTTCGATTATGAGATATGACGAGATGGATGTCAAAACGGCTTTCCTAAATGGAAACCTAAGCGAGGATGTATACATGATACAACCTCGGGTTTTGTCAATCCAGAATCGCTCGGAAAGATATGCAAGCTACGAAATCCATTTATGGATTGAAGCAAGCATCTCGGAGTTGGAATATTCGTTTTGATGAAGTAATCAAAGGGTTTGGTTTCATCAAAAATGAAGAAGAGGCCTGTGTTTACAAAAAGGTCAGTGGGAGCGCAATTGTATTTCTAATCTTATATGTGGATGATATATTGTTGGTTGGAAATGATATCCCTATGCTAGAATGTCAAGTCTTCATTGAAAAATAGTTTTTCCATGAAAGACTTAGGGAGGCAACATACATATTAGCATTCGGATCTATAGAGATAGATCCAAGAGGCTAATTGGATTAAGCCAAAGTACATACATTGATAAGGTGTTGAAAAGGTTTAACATGCATGATTCCAAGAAAGGTTTCTTGCCCATGTCACATGGCATTAATCTTAGCAAGAATCGGTGTCCTCGGACACATGATGAGCGGAATAAGATGGGTATGGTTCCATATGCTTCGGCAATTGGATCCATCATGTATGCCATGCTTTGTACACGCCCGCATGTCTCGTACGCTTTGAGTGCTACGAGCAGATACTAGTCGATCCAGGTGAAGGTCACTGGATCGCGTAAAGAATATCCTTAAGTACTTGAGAAGAACTAAGGACTAGTCTATGGAGGTGAAGAAGAGCTCGTTGTAAGTGGTTACACCGATGCTAGCTTCCAAACAGACAAGGATGGTTATAGATCACAATCTGGGTTCGTATTCTGCCTGAACGGAGGCGCAGCCACTGGAAGAGTTCCAAGCAGGATACCGTTGCTGATTCTACAATGGAGGCCAAGTACATTGCTGCTCGTAAGCGCAAAGGAGGCGTTAGATCAAGAAATTCGTTTCGAGCTTGGTGTGATGACTAGTGCGATCGGTCCAATGTCTCTCTATTGTGACAATAGTGGAGCCATTGCGCAAGCCAAGGAGCCGAGGTCACATCGAAGTCCAAACACAAACTTCGGCGATATCATCTCATCCGCGAGATAGTGGACAGAGGTGATGTCAAGATATGCAAAGTGCACATGGATCTCAACATAGCCGATCCGCCGACAAAACCTCTCCCTCACCGAAGCATGAGGCGCACACAAAAGCAATGGGTATTAGATACTTACATGATTGACTCTAGTGCAAGTGAGAGATTGTTAGTGATATGCCCTAGAGGCAACATGAAGATGTTGGATATCACGTCAATGTTTATGTATAAATGAATAAAGTGTTATTCGGTTCCATGAAATAGACATCTTGTATTGATCAATAAGTACGTGACTTATTTATGAGACTCTTTATGTATGAATCTATTTCTAAACGATCCTCGATCATATGTCATATTGTTGGAACAAATATGATTCTAAGATCGACATGTTTATTGATTGATGATCATGTCTCATAGATCATGGGTATGGAAATACCAAATCAATAAACATGGACACACATGTGTTGGAGAACACATTGTTGGATAGACCCACCATGAGACACTACGAAATTAATGTGCCATTAGTTGGTCTCAAGTAGTGTTCATACAAAGTCCTTAGACCTGAGATCACCATGGATTCCAACATGTGTAGTAGCCTACATTGGGACTACCAAACGCTATTCCGTAATCGGGTAGTTACAAATGTAGTTTTCGGGTTTGCTATGAAACATGGAGTGGGATGTGAGTGATCAAGATGGAATTTGCCCCTCCTTTGGAGAGATATCTCGGCCCCTCGAGGTAATGGATTATGGAAATGCATGGCCATGCTAAGTTGATTGAGGAGTCAATCAAGACAGATAATCCAATACGGTTCGAGTGAATGGTTAAGCTATTGAAGGGATGGCACACATCTTGCCTATAGCTTAACTGGTATCGTGAGGCAAAGGGATTTGTGTACACATTACAGGTTCAGAGCCGATATTATTCTTGTATACTATGGTGTCAATATGTGCTGCTAGGCGCCGTGTTGACGGGCCTGGCCTGAGTTGGACTCGAGCCGACGATCGGCTAAGTTAGCCTATAGCCGAAACCGAGTATACCCGAACCTGCTGTGGTCGCACGCTTAAGGGGATAGAATAGATATTCGAGTTGGACTTGGATACGGCTCGATCGGATAGGGATCCGATCGGATAGAGTCCTATGGGCTTACGACGTGTGGACGGCCAACTCTATGAGATACGGATGAGATCCGATTCAAAAATAGAGTCCTGATCGGCCACTAGTCCCAGTCGGCCAACTCTATATAAAGGGGCGAGGGGTGGAGAGTTTCTGTATCGCGTTGAACCGAATCCGCAACAAAAGTCGCCGAGATCAATCTCCATGGAAACCCTCCCCACTTTCGAGCCAAACCCTAGCCTTGCATCGCGTGCTAGCACACGGTGTACGGCGTTTTGTCCCCGGACGTGTGGATACTGGTAGAGGCGCTGCTACGTTGTGCGCTATTGATCGGCTTCGGATCGGCTGCGGTCAAGCGCATCGGAGCAAGGCGCAAGAACGTGACCGGATGACTCCGCGAATCGGCTGATTGGCGAATCGGCTGTCCCCGGGAATCGGCTATCGGCTTGCGGGAATCGGCTACACAGTTCCAGATCGGATAACCCTGATTGGCTATTTCCGCTGCATACTCTAATCGGTAACGATCTATCGGCCCTTACTTGCAAGTGTTCCTGGTTTGCGCGGTAGAAAAATTTTTGTTTTCGGCTAGCGTAGCTTCCGCGTAACCCTTCAAGTTAGACTCATGAGGTCTCAACTGGCGGGAAGCATAAGCGACCACTTATCCTTCTTGCATCAACACACAACCTAACCCTTGGCGAGATGCGTCGCAATAGACTAGAAAACCCTTGGTTTGATCTGGCAAGATCAATACTGGTGCGGACACCAGTTTTCTCTTAAGGGTTTCAAAACTCTTGTTGCACTCGGCAGTCCATATAAACTTTTCATCCTTCTTTAACAACTACGTCATTGGCTTGGCAATCTTTGAGAAGTTCTCGATGAACCGATGGTAATATCCCGCAAGTCCTAGAAAACTCCTGATTTGGGTGACTGTTTTGGGTGGAGTCCACTTCGTTACTGCTTCCACATTGGAAGGATCCACTGCGACTCCTTGGGCATTCACGATATGTCCGAGGAATTGCACTTTCTTCAACCAAAAAGCACATTTGTTAAACTTAGCGTAGAGCTGGTGGTATCTTAACTTTTCGAGTACCAACCGTAGATGGTGCTCGTGTTCCTCTTCCGACTGGGAATAGATCAAGATGTCGTCGATGAACACTACGATGAACTTGTCTAGGAATTCCATGATCACTTTGTTCATCAAGTTCATGAAAAAGGCTGGGGCATTGGTAAGCCCAAAGGACATGACCGTACACTCGTAAAGACCGTACCGAGTGATAAAAGTGGTCTTGGCTCGAATCCTTAGCTGATGATAGCTTGATCGCAGGTCTATCTTTAAGAACACCTTTGCTCCCTTTAATTGATTGAACAGATCATCAATCCTAGGGAGAGGGTACTTGTTCTTGATAGTGACCTCGTTGAGTGCGCGATAGTCGACGCACATCCTTTTGGTCTTATCCTTTTTTTTCACAAATATTACTGGAGCACCCCAGGGCGATGTGCTCGAGCAGATATAGCCTTTCTGTAACTGTTCATCTACTTGCTTCTTGACCTCTATCAACTCATTGGCTCCTAGTCTATAAGGCCTCTTGTGGATCGGAGCAGTGCCAGAGACTAGGTCAATCCGAAACTCTTTTTCTCTTTCAGGTGGCATCGTCGTTAGGTGTGGACCCCCGATTTTGAGTCGGGAACCTTTCGTGTTCATAGTACCATTTCCCTGGATCAAGTAGTTGGTACCCACGAATGCAGTACTGGATAATCAAGTGCACATGCACGAATAGTCTTACAATACCATTATTACATAAATAGGCCCGAAGGCATTGTTCATCCCACAGGACCTTATGGTCCGAATACAACATAAAAACAGAGTTTAGATAAGGCAGCGGAAAGAGGCAGCGGCTTGTCCATTGCCACAGGCAACGACCGGGACTAAGGTCTAATATGCGCCGTCAGTTCCTTCGCCCTCCGGGTAGTACGCGTAGGGTCTTCGGCTCTTCATTTCCATCACTGGAGGTTTGTGCGTATAGCAAGGGTGAGTACCAACCGTACTAGCAAGTCAACACAGAATTGATGCATATGGTAGGGTTATTCAAAGAACACGGCTAGAGTTATTTTTGCGTAAGGCCAGTTTTCACAATTCTTTTCACAAGCCTACCGACTAGCCAAAACCAAGTTTTAATTTCATAGTTCATTAATCCGGCGACGGTTCGTCTACCATCCATCGTGATTCCAAGGATGGCTTCCCGTCTCCGATTCGTCATGATTTTCTGGGAGTCCACCCCTTCTCGCATTCTCGAGAAGTTGATCCACCAAAGCAAATGAAACCATCATGCAAACCCATCCCAAGTATTTTTAAGTTCAAAGTCTAGCCAAGCGAAAGTCTTGTCACGATGCTCAATATCCGCGAGCACGGCTATTCGAATAGATTGATTCATTCACACTGCAAAGGATGTACACTTTACCCGTACTCCGCGACAGCCCAACAAATGAGCCTACGTCTCAACACATGAGACGGCCACGGCAAAGCCTTTCGATAACCTCACTTTGGCGAGTACCGCTCCATGAACTTATGCCCTCATGCACTCTAGCCGTCCTTTTCTAGCAAAGTGAGAGGAGTTCAGCGCACCCGGGTAAGGGAAGACATTTCCAATCTTTAAGTTTAATTAACAGTAGTTTAATTTCACCATTTATAACAAAGGCCGCAGCCTCATTCTCATCCCATAACCACATCATAGAGAACCATCTATGCAAGGATACCGCCTCCGCTCGGCTACCTAGTCGGCTAGGTCTATACCCATTCGAGAAGTACGGTTGTACCGGCTCGTTTCCGGCTATCTCATGGCTCGGTCCTTAACTGACCAGGGTCGGCACTTGCCTTTTCCGGAATCCACCCAAATCATCCGCCGCCCCAGCCTAAAACATTTGTATAGCACTTTCAATTTCCACCAAACTTAGTTCATCATGGCCATGTGGCGCTCATGTCTCCACATGCCGAATCTCAACTACCTTCCCTAAGGTAGTTGCCCAAGCACAAAGCTTTTTCATAAAGTCATGAGTATGCATGGTCTAAGTTTAGCGGGCTAAGCGTTTACCAAGTTATGCTTCGGTTATTTGTATCACATTGCGAGTTACAAGGAGTAATTCTAAAGGTAAACAATAGCAAGGTATGGCATAACAAGTATAGGCAACCCGGTAAAGCATGCATGTTTAGAGTTTAAAATAACATCATTTCGCAAAGGGGATCAATATGTTCAAAGGGTGTGAAGACTTGCCTTGCTCGCACACTTGAGGGGTGGGGTCTTCGGCGAGGTCGTTGCCGGTTTCTTCAGCGCTACCCGTACGTGCGAAAGATTAATTGAATTCAGTTAGAACTCAACAAAATACCGAGAGATCGAAAAGAACCATAAAAGCCATGAAAACAACTCCAAAAGTTTTGCCGAAAATTTCTACTCGAGTTAGAACAAAGGTTGCGAGGAAAATCCGGGTTTTGGAATCGAGTTGATGACCTAGGGTTTTCGCAAGTCGGCGATCGCAATAAATTTGGAAATTACGTTTGAAAATATCAGCGAAGAAAATTCGTGCTCGAAATTTGAGGGTTTGAGTACAAAAGCGAAACCTATTTCGATGGCGGAAAGAATTAAACGGAATCCGGATTGAAAAACGATGCGAATGGAAATTTTGGAAAACGCCCGATTCCGATTTTCAAACATTGCACCGAGAAAACATGCGAGAAAATAATTTATTTTTGCCCAAAATTTTACTCAAATCATTCCAAAATATTTTTCCAAATTTTCCAAAATTTTTCCTAATTTTTCCCTATTTTTCTTTTTTTTTTTCTCTATTCACTGTGCACTCGTTCATGCCCGCCAGTGCTCGATCGGTGCGGAGGAAAACAGAGGCGGCGGCAGAGAGGGACAAAGCGGCGCAGTGGGGACTTACGGCGACGGCGCTCGGGAGGAGCAAGGGGGCTCGGGACCGCTGCTCGCGCGCGGCGACGGCTAAGCGGCGGCTTTTGGCGGTGGCGTCGGGAACGGCGAGATCACGGTGGCGGTGCGGTGGAATCGGCGCGGCGCGGCCCCTTTATAGGCGCGGCGCGCGCGGGCGCGAGAGGAGAGGGGGACGGCTCGGGCATGCGCGGCGCGGCGCGACACGCGGCGCAGCTCGGGGCGGGTACGGCGGGCGAGACGCGGCGGCGAGGCGCACGCGCGCGGCGGGGTCGGAGCGGCGTGCGCGCGCGAGGTAGGGGCCGGAGCGCGGCTTCGGCCGCGTGGCGGCGGCGCGCGCGCGCGGGGTGGCGCACGGCGGGCGCAGCGCGCGCGGCGCGGGCGGCGGGCGCGCGGGTCCGGCTCGCGCGGCGCTCGCGGGCGCGTGGCGCGCGCGGGGGGGGGCCGAGGCGCGGTTGGCGCGTGGCGCGCGCCAGGCGCGGCGCAGACGGCGGGAGACGCGCGGCGCGCGCGGCCGGGGCCGGTACGGCGTCGAGCATCTTGTGACCAATGAACAAAGTGCGATCCGTTAATTTCCCGATTTTCTATTTTCTTTTCCCATTTTCCATTTTCTTTCCTTCTAAAAATTCCAAAATAAATCCTAATATTGTAAAAATAATTTTTAACTCTATATTTTAAACTTTTTCTTGACTTTTATTTTCCACAATTATTTTTCATACTTATTTAAATTCTTTTTCCAAATTTTCATAATTCACTCATTTTTAACAAAATCAAATTCCCACATTTCGGTACGCCTCCCGAAAATTTTACTATTTATTTTGTATTTTAATTTATCTTCTCCCAACCAAAATTTTTATTTTATATTACTCGAAATGCGTTTTCACAAATCCGCACTTTTTCCTGATTCTTTTAAAACCCCGGTGCGACTTCCGCACCGACATTTTGTCAACTCCGAAAACTCCAAATATGCCAAAAAGGGAATTGACCACGACTAAATTTATGCAACCGAGCCGGCAAATAAGAAACAACAAACCCGAGAAATAGCAATAAACCAAGGTTTTTGAAAGTTCCGATTTTTACGCTCCGATTTCGGTTCTCCGATTTTCAGGATGTCACAAACCTACCCCCCTAACAATAAATCTCGTCCCCGAGATTTCTTACCGGTTGCTGAGTAGGTGTGGGTATTCTGTCCTCAGGAACTCTTCGCTTTCCCTGTAGCCTCTTCTTCCGTGTGATTGCTCCATTGTACCTTGTACATGCGCCATGACTTGGTCCGTGTCTTCTTTTCCGCCTCGTCTAGTATCTTGATTGGATGTTCCGGTAGGTAAGATCACCGTGGACATGGATGGCTTCTAAAGGAGCTTGCTCTTCCGGTACCCGCAAACATTTCTTCACCTGCGATACGTGAACACTGGGTGGACATCGGAGAGATTCTCGGGCTCCAATTGGTAAGCCACTTCTCCTCTCCTAGCGCTTATCAAGAATGGGCCCACGTATCGTGGTGCGAGTTTCCCTTGACTTTGAATCTCCGAGTTCCCGTAGTGGTGAGACTTTTATATACACGTAGTCACCTTCTTTAAATTCCAATTCTCTTCGACGGGTGTCCGCGTAGCTCTTTTGTCGGGATTGAGCCGCTTGTAGTCGGTCCCGGATCGGCGAACCTTTTCCTCCGCCTCCTTGATTATGTCAGCCCGAATACGGTTCGTTCACCGGTTTCGACCACATTAGTGGGGTTCGACATCGGCGACCAAATAAAGCTTCGTTTGGCGACATCTTCAAACCGGCTTGGTAGCTATTGTTGTAGGAGAACTCGGCGTACGGCAAACATTTCTCCCAATCCTTGGTGAAATCCAACGCACGAGCTCTCGCATGTCTTCTAGCACTTGATTTGTCCTCGCCCGCCCGCATCGCGGGTGGTAAGCGGTACTAAAGGCAAGGTGATCGCGAGTGCTTCGTGAACCTTGCTCCGTAAATGAGATGTAAATTGGGTACCACGATCCGATATAATCCTTTTTGGTACACCGTGGAGACACACAATCCTACTCATATATAATTCCGCTAGCTTGGCACTGTTGTAGTTAGTTTTCACAGAATAAATGCGCGAGTCTTGGTGAGCCGATCTACTATTACCCAAATGGAATCGTAACCAGCATAGCCTTAGGTAGTCCTACTATGAAATCCATGCCTATCTCGTCCCATTTCCATTCGGAATCTTGAGTGGCTGCAGCAAGCCACGGGCGTTGATGTTCGGCTTTCACCCTTTGGCACACATCGCACACGGCTACGTATTCGGCTACATCCCTCTTCATATTAGGCCACCAGTATTCTCCTTTCAAATCCTGGTACATTTTTGTGCTCCCGGGATGCAACGAATATGCCGATTCGTGGGCTTCCTTTAAGATCAATCCCCTCAAACCGCCTCGTTCGTGCACACAGATTCTTTTCTTGTACCACAAGATTCCCTTGTCATCTACGAAAACTCCCGAGCGCGTCCGCGGCCATGCGTTCCTTGATTCCCCGGGTTTCCTCATTCCCTCTTTGGGCTTCCTCTATTTGAGTTCTCAGTAGGGGCTGGATTTCCAGTGAGTTCACTTCTCCGTGAGGGATCAGGTGCAGATTGAGTTTAGCCATTTCTTCTTGAAGTTCGGCGCCATATCTCCCAATCTCATGTGGTTGCATTGGGCTTTACGACTCAGCGCATCGGCCACTACATTTGCCTTGCCGGGATGATAGTGGATTCCTAGATCGTAATCCTTGATCAACTCCAGCCATCGCCCGTCGTAGGTTAAGATCAGCCGAGTAAAGAAGTATTTTAAGCTCTTGTGATCGGTATACACATCACGGTGGTTCCCGATCGATAGTGTCTCCAGATCTTCAATGCGTGTACCACCGCGGCTAATTCCAGGTCATGTGTGGGGTAATTCTCTTCGTGGGGTCGTAACTGCCGAGAGGCATACGCTACGACCTTTCCATCCCCGCATCAATACTCCTCCCAATCCTTGCCGGATGCATCACAAGACATCACGAAGTCCTTCCGGTTGTCGGGTAAGGTCAAGATTGGGGCAGTGGTTAACTTTTCTTTTAATTGGTCGAAGGCTTTTGGCACTTCTCATTCCATTCAAACTTCTTTTCCTTCTTCGAAGTTGAGTCATAGGTCGGGCTACAGTTGAAAACCCTTCGATAAACCGTCGGTAATAACCGGCCAAGCCCAAAAAACTCCGAACTTCCGTCACTGACTTGGGTGCCTTCCATTCCATAACGGCTTCGACCTTGGTGGGGTCTACTGCTACTCCTCCGGCTGAAACCACGTGGCCGAGAAAAGCGACTTCCTTGAGCCAGAACTCGCATTTGCTGAACTTGGCATACAGCCGGTGCTCTCGTAGCTTTTCCAGTACCAATCGTAGATGCTCCGCGTGTTCCTCATCGTTCTTGGAGTAGATAAGTATATCGTCGATGAACACCACTACGAATTTGTCCAGGTACTCCATGAATACCTTGTTCATCAGGTTCATAAAGTACGCAGGGGCATTGGTCAATCCAAAGGACATCACTGTGAACTCGTATAAGCCGTATCGTGTAGAGAATGCCGTCTTAGGAATATCTCGGCTCTAATCTTCAACCGATGATATCCCGACCGTAGATCAATCTTGGAGAACACTGCGCACCCTTAAGTTGATCGAATAGGTCATCGATTCGAGGTAGCGGGTACTTGTTCTTGATAGTGACTTCGTTCAGCGATCGATAGTCCACACACATTCTCATGCTCCCATCCTTCTTCTTGACGAAGAGCACTGGAGCTCCCCAGGGAGAAGAGCTGGGGCGAACGAATCCCTTCTCTTGTAGTTCCTTTATTTGCTTCTTGAGCTCCTCCAACTCATTGGCTGGCATTCGATAAGGCCTCTTGGATATGGGGGCAGTGCCAGGCATTAGATCAATGATAAACTCTATGTCGCGATCCGGGGGCATTCCGGGCAATTCCTCGGGGAACACGTCCGGGTATTCTTGTACTACTGGCATTCCGTCTAGAGGTAGCATGGTGAACACTCCCGCAGCTTGTTCGCATAGCTTTGGGTTTTGATCCATAGTTATGCTCATCGGTGATCCCACGGGGTGGATACCGTGACTTCCCTTCGACTGCAGCCTATGATTCCATTATTTTTGGTCAACCAATCCATTCCGAGTATGACATCTATGGTTTGGGGCGATAACACCATAAGGTTTGAGAGAAACACCACGTCTCTAATCCGTATGGGCACATTAATGCAGGCATGGGGTACGGTTATGTCTCCCGGTGAGTGTACCAACATAGGCCTCTTAAGTGCTACTTGGTGTAGGTGGTGTTGTTTGCTTACTTGGGAAGATATGAATGAATGCGAGGCTCCGAATCGAATAAAACTTTAACGGTGTAGAGTTGATAGAGAACATACCCATCAATACGCTCCGGTCCTCCCGTGCTTCTTCGCCCTCACATGATTCACTTGGCCACGTCGAAACCCGGTGGCGCCTCGTTGGGTAGCGGGGTCCTGAATGCGACCTCGTCCCGCCGCAGGGGTGGGGGTTCCTCGGACGGGTGTTGCATTGGCGCTAGTGCGAACAGGGTGTTGCGTGGTTTTGGGCAGCTATTGGAGTAATGCCCGTATTCTCCGCAGTTGAAACACTCACATTCCTTCTTCCGGAGCGGCTAGGGTTGGTGTGGGTGTACGAAGCCGTGGTGTAGCGACCGTTGACATGGTCGGAAGCGAGAGGACGTCCGCCTGTCGGGACATTTGGCTTCCATCCGACGGGTGGCTCCCTTGGGGCGTTGTGGCGTTCCCCGAAATGGGCGAGCCATAGCGAGCCTCCTCTTGCGGTTATTGTCTACCACCTTTTGGTCATGCTCAAGTCGGACGACCTTGTTGATGAGGCTTTGAACCGGTGTGATCCGCCCGATCATTGGTCCCCGTTCGTCATTTAGTCCCTCAATGAATTTGTCTATCTTTTCTTCTTCGTCCGCGCAGTCACCGGTGGCGTAACGGCAAGCTGGGTAAACTTGTTCGATACTCTGTACCGAGGTGTTCCCTTGACGCAGCCCGGAACTCGTTCTTCTTCATCCTCATTTCGCAGCGTGGCACGAAATTCTCACGAACGCAGCCGTGAATTCCTCCCATGTTGGCTCGCCGGCGTCTTCACTCGTGTCTCCTTGTAGGTGTCCCACCGCCACTCGCGGGACCCTCCAACCGGTTAGTAGCGAAGACAACTCTATCCGCTTCTGACTCGACGAGGGTTAGCTTCTTCTCTATCACTCTTAGCCAATCTTCGTCCATAGGTTCCTCGGTCGTGGAAAAAGTGGGCGGCTTAGCTCTCATGAATTCTCCCTGCACTCGATCCTCCTCGACCTCCTTGATTATTGGCAATCGCTTGGAGTAGTTGTGTCTCGCATAGCCATGACCTCCGCCAGGTGGAGGGGTTAGGTTCGGCGGGTTCTCGTGGGTTGTCGCGCCCTTCGGCGATGTGCCATCCGAAGAAGAGAGATGAATCAAGAGATCGGACTAGTTTATGTCATAGTACACAGGAAATTTTTCTTCAAGCTCCTTCGAATGGTCTTCCATCAAGACGTGGTGAAATAATAAGCATACGAATCAATACGTCTCAAGGCGATGCCTAGGTTCATCATATTACATAAGGGGTACATGGACGTACACACACAGTCCTCCATGCCAGATGGCGATAATAATTATATCGTTCAACTAGATCAACTAATTAAGGGTAAATAGGAAGTGCCGTCGGCCGGAAGGTCCTTCCGCCTAGTCATCCAACCATCCGCAAGAGCCGGCGCCGGAAGTGGGGTGGTCCGCGCCGAAGCAAAACCGAAGTCCCCACGGCTCGGAGGTGGTGGCCTTGGAGTCACGCCGAATCTTCCGACTCGGTGGCGCGTACTCTTGCGAGCGATCGGCGGGTGAGGGGGCCTCCCGTGTGAGTCAAGCGACGAGGGGAACTTCCTCCTCCATTAGTCGGTGTCGCAAGACTCCCATTTGATCTCCATGGGCTCGCCTCGGACTCCGTATCGGTGCAGATCCGGATGGGGTTACCCTCTCCGATCCCGGCTCGGATGGTACGGCACGGAGCTCCGGTGGGTCCCATGGATGTAGCAGCAGTGGGGTCGACTGTAGGGTGCGAGCTCGTGCTCAACATGAAAGCTTGCCCCATCATAGCTTGAAAAGTATCAAAGCTTGCCGGAGTCATGTGGTAATGGTGGTCGGGCAGGGCAGGATGTGATGGTACATGTGCTCGTGGAAGTACTGCAGCGTAGACAGACGAGTGCGCACTGCTCCTCTAGCCGGTTGATCTCGCGCTTGCTTTTCCCGAGCCGCTCTTCCAGCTCCACTGAGCCTCCGGGCCATATAGCGGTCCGAGAGTTGCTCATACCGAGCACCATTGGCTCGCAGCCGTGTTCGCAAGCATGCTTATCTCGGTCTCCACGGCCTTGGTGGCGCTCGACCGGATCATTGAGGCGTGATCGCGATCGTTGATTTCGAGCGTGGCCTCCTCGTATCAGCTCGTCTGTGCCTCGCCCAACGCGATAAACGCGTGACCATCGGGTTGTAGCAGCAGGGGTAGCTTCCACGGTGGGCGGTTGCCCTCTTCGCGGTAAGGATGATGCACGAACTCGTCATTGTGAGTTCGGCACGGTGTTCCGCATTAAGGCGAAGGAAGGCCTCGCGAGCCGCATCCCGAATAGCCGCTTCGCTAGGTCCGTGGTAGCGAGTGTGGAAGCGAGGATGTTTCACTTCCCATGCGGGCTTCTATGGATACGGCTGCCTCCTGCTGGATACATCTCGGAGCCATGTCTCTTGGTGTGATAAGTGGGCGGTTCCGGTATCTCAAGCACCATAGTAGAGACTCGGAGTTGTACCACGAACCCCTCGTCTCGCGGGATAGTGACTTCCTGTGTTCCGTCGTGGTTTGACATCCGCTTACAGCAACTTAGGTTAGCGAGAGGGAGCTATCATAATCATTTGGTAAAAAGAAATACAGATGTAGAAAAGATATATTTGCATTTTCGGAAATAATAGTTTAAAACTGATCCTACCGTAGGGATATTTCCCTTTAGCCATCTAGTTAGGGTAGGGCGCCATTTGGTCTTAGCCTACGGTCGCATGGCTCGATACCAGCTCTGTGGACCCCGATTTTGAGTCGGGAACCTTTCGTGTTCATAGTACCATTTCCCGGATCAAGTAGTTGGTACCACGAATGCAAGATCGATAATCAAGTGCACATGCACGAATAGTCTTACAATACCATTATTACATAAATAGGCCCGAAGGCATTGTTCATCCCACAGGACCTTATGGTCCGAATACAACATAAAAACAGAGTTTAGATAAGGCAAGCGGAAAGAGGGCGGCTTGTCCATTGCCACGTGCAACGACCGGGACTAAGGTCTAATATGCGCCGTCAGTTCCTTCGCCCTCCGGTAGTACGCGTAGGGGTCTTCTCGCTCTTCATTTCCATCACTGGAGGTTTGTGCGTATAGCAAGGGTGAGTACCAACCGTACTCAGCAAGTCAACACGAATTGATGCATATGGTAGGGTTATTCAAAGAACACGGCTAGAGTTATTTTTGCGTAAGGCCGTTTCACAATTCTTTTCACAAGCCTACCGACTAGCCAAAACCAAGTTTTAATTTCATAGTTCATTAATCCGGCGACGGTTCTGTCTACCATCCATCGTGATTCCAAGGATGGCTTCCCGTCTCCGGTTCGTCATGATTTTCTGGGGAGTCCACCCCTTCTCGCATTCTCGAGAAGTTGATCCACCAAAGAAATGAAACCATCATGCAAACCCATCCCAGTATTTTTAAGTTCAAAGTCTAGCCAAGCGAAAGTCTTGTCACGATGCTCAATATCCGCGAGCACGGCTATTCGAATAGATTGATTCATTCACACCGCAGTGGATGTACACTTTACCCGTACTCCGCGACAGCCCAACAAATGAGCCTACGTCTCAACACATGAGACGGCCACGGCAAAGCCTTTCGATAACCTCACTTTGGCGCACCCGCTCCATGAACTTATGCCCTCATGCACTCTAGCCGTCCTTTTCTAGCAAAGTGAGAGGAGTTCGCGCACCGGGTAAGGGAAGACATTTCCAATCTTTAAGTTTAATTAACGTAGTTTAATTTCACCATTTATAACAAAGGCCGCAGCCTCATTCTCATCCCATAACCACATCATAGAGAACCATCTATGCAAGGATACCGCCTCCGCTCGGCTACCTAGTCAGCTAGGTCTATACCCATTCGAGAAGTACGGTTGTACCGGCTCGTTTCCGCTATCTCATGGCTCGGTCCCACTGACCGTGGTCGGCACTTGCCTTTTCCGGAATCCACCCAAATCATCCGGCCGCCCAGCCTAAAACATTTGTATAGCACTTTCAATTTCCACCAAACTTAGTTCATCATGGCCATGTGGCGCTCATGTCTCCACATGCCGAATCTCAACTACCTTCCCTAAGGTAGTTGCCCAAGCACAAAGCTTTTTCATAAAGTCATGAGTATGCATGGTCTAAGTTTAGCAGGGCTAAGCCATTTACGAAGTTATGCTTCGTTATTTGTATCACATTGCGAGTTACAAGGAGTAATTCTAAAGGTAAACAATAGCAAGGTATGGCATAACAAGTATAGGCAACCCGGTAAAGCATGCATGTTTAGAGTTTAAAATAACATCATTTCGCAAAGGGGATCAATATGTTCAAAGGGTGTGAAGACTTGCCTTGCTCGCACACTTGAGGGGTGGGGTCTTCACGAGGTCGTTGCCGGTTTCTTCAGCGCTACCCGTACGTGCGAAAGATTAATTGAATTCAGTTAGAACTCAACAAAATACCGAGAGATCGAAAAGAACCATAAAAGCCATGAAAACAACTCCAAAAGTTTTGCCGAAAATTTCTACTCGAGTTAGAACAAAGGTTGCGAGGAAAATCCGGTTTTGGAATCGAGTTGATGACCTAGGGTTTTCGCAAGTCGGCGATCGCAATAAATTTGGAAATTACGTTTGAAAATATCAGCGAAGAAAATTCGTGCTCGAAATTTGAGGGTTTGAGTACAAAAGCGAAACCTATTTCGATGGCGGAAAGAATTAAACGGAATCCGGATTGAAAAACGATGCGAATGGAAATTTTGGAAAACGCCCGATTCCGATTTTCAAACATTGCACCGAGAAAACATGCGAGAAAATAATTTATTTTTGCCCAAAATTTTACTCAAATCATTCCAAAATATTTTTCCAAATTTTCCAAAATTTTTCCTAATTTTTCCCTATTTTTCTTTTTTTTTTTTTTTTTCTCTATTCACTGTGCACTGTTTCATGCCCGCTGTGTGCTCGATCGGTGCGGAGGAAAACAGAGGCGGCGGCAGAGAGGGACAAAGCGGCGCAGTGGGGACTTACCGGCGACGGCGCTCGGGAGGAGCAAGGGGCTCGGGACCGCTGCGCGCGGCGGCGACGGCTAAACGGCGGCGGCTTTTGGCGGTGGCGCTGGAACGGCGAGATCACGGTGGCGGTGCGGTGGAATCGGCGCGGCGCGGCCCTTTATAGGGCGCGGCGCGCGGCGCGGAGGAGAGAGGGGGACGGCTCGGGCATGCGCGGCGCGGCGCGACACGCGGCGCAGCTCGGGGGCGGGTACGGCGGGCGAGACGCGGCGGCGAGGGCGCACGGCGCGGCGGGGTCCGGAGCGGCGCGGCGCGCGCGAGGTAGGGGCCGGAGCGCGGCTTCGGCCGCGTGGCGCGCAGCGCGCGCGCGGGGTGGCCGATGAGCGGGCGCAGCGGCGCGGCGCGGCGCGCGGGCGCGCGGTCCGGCTGGCCGCGGCGCTCGCGCGGCGCTGGTGGCGCGCGGGGGGCCGAGGCGCGGTTGGGCGCGTGGCGCGCGCGCGCGGGCGCGCGGCGACGGCCGGGCGACGCGCGGCGCGCGGCCGGGGCTACGGCGCCGAGCATCTTGTGACCAATGAACAAGTGCGATCTGTTAATTTCCGATTTTCTATTTTCTTTTCCCATTTTCCATTTTCTTTCCTTCTAAAAATTCCAAAATAAATCCTAATATTGTAAAAATAATTTTTAACTCTATATTTTAAACTTTTTCTTGACTTTTATTTTCCACAATTATTTTTCATACTTATTTAAATTCTTTTTCCAAATTTTCATAATTCACTCATTTTTAACAAAATCAAATTCCCACATTTCAGTACGCTCCCGAAAATTTTACTATTTATTTTGTATTTTAATTTATCTTCTCCCAACCAAAATTTTTATTTTATATTACTCAAATGCGTTTTCACAAATCCGCACTTTTTCCCTGATTCTTTTTAAAACCCCGGTGCGACTTCCGCACCGACATTTTGTCAACTCCGAAAACTCCAAATATGCCAAAAAGGGAATTGACCACGACTAAATTTATGCAACCGAGCCGGCAAATAAGAAACAACAAACCCGAGAAATAGCAATAAACCAAGGTTTTTGAAAGTTCCGATTTTTACGCTCCGATTTCGGTTCTCCGATTTTCAGGATGTCAC